>VUQK01006422.1:1564-11597 GCA_015106715.1 Bujurquina vittata | reverse complement strand
TAAGTGGACTCAGAAACGCCAAAAGGAAAGAAAGGATGTTCCAAGCAGTACCTAGTTGGTACAAGATCTACATTTTTGACATGCGAAGACATTTTTTGTCCTACTTGATTGAAGCTAGACCACGTTAACACACGAACACGTGTGTTAAGTACTTGAAACCTATCAGTATACAAAAAATCTTTAACCCACCACACTTTTATTGTTAATAAACTGACTTATTGACAACACCATGCTCCATGACCTCTGCTAATGTGGTTCCGTTTCCAGTAGTGTTGATGGCAAAAAAAAACAACAAAAACACACACACGGCTGTGCATTAAACACATTTAACGCAAGTCTCTGCGCTATTTCACATATTCGTCACGTCCGAAGGCAAAGTTACACCACACTGCTTCATATTGTGCCAGGTAAAATAAGCGCTGGTTTCAATTTACGGGCAAATGAATGGTTTGATAACTTAAAAATCCCGACTACATGCAGACACAAAGACTGTTCTCCACTAAACTCAGTCATGGAGCACAGACCGCTAGCAAGCCGCTAAGACTAGCATGCTAACGGCAAAATTATGTTACCTCGCTTTCTCTCCCGTTTGACTTGTAGCTGTTTCTTCTTTTGTTTGTTGCTAAATGGCTTTTTCCGGGGCATAGTTAATAAAAGCAAAATTACTATATATATATATATATATATATATAAAGAAAACTATGCGTATGTACTGCTGCTTAAAGCTTCTCACACAGCTTTCTTATTAGCGTTATTTACATGGGTGAAGTTTCTCGACTCCTACACTTTTCAGTGACGCCATATCCACTGCAGACTGCGGAGAATAGCGGAAGAAACCAATTTTAGATGTTCGCAAACCGACTGATTTGTGTATCCTTTGGGCTTTATTTATATCACCTTTTGCGATAAAATGACTAAAGATTTTTACTTTGTGTATCATAATGTAAAAATCTAATCAGAGCATATCGGAGAAATTGACAATAACACCCCCGTGATGTTATGGTACAGTCCATTTTTGTAAACACCTCGCAAATTTGCACATTCCAGCAAATATACCATCACGGGGTCATGATTGTCATAAAATAGACATCAGTGTTTATTTCTGTGGTTTTACCCGTATAATCAACTATCCGCCAAATTAGAAAAAAAAGACTGTGTTATGACTGGAATTGAAAAAGAAAAGCAACGCTTCAAGGACAAAAAAGTCCCTCCATAAAGCACATGTACCATGTAAAAAAACAATAAGGAAAAGAAGTAGAAAAAATGAAAGAGAATTAATCACTTACAGTATTTATTTTTTATTATAAGCTGAAAAAAATTCTCATGTGTCATTTCTATGAATAAGTGTTATAAATGGTACTATGGAAGTATAATAGCAGAAGCACATTTGGATAACATTACTTTAAGGACACATACAAAGCAGTACAATTGGATTACATGAGACATGAACAGGCTCATCACTCTCTCACAGGTCAGGTGAAGGCCTGCATATCAGTCTAAATGCATTATGTGTATTACCATATCCCTTAAGCACGCAATCATATTTTATAAACTGATAGGATATAATTTTATATATGTGATTGCTATTTTTTCTTTCCAGAAAAAGAAGAATTACATGAAAGTATAAAAAAATACTTTCACAGTTAACTACCAATTTAATTGAGAGGAAGTCGATAAATTGTGATGGCCACAGGAGGGGAAGAGCAGGAGGTGTAAAGAATAAAGTGAAACATCTCTTAGATGTTTCCTATCATAAAACCATCACTGTGATGGACTGAAATATACTTTACTGCAGCCTTTACATGCACTTCAGACCGGACAGCTAAGCAAACATATCAAACAAGGCAGAAAAAAAAAAAAGATAAAAAAAATAAAACTAAAATTACAGTCTTCAGTTTACTGTGCCATGGTATCGTTTGTCCTGTCTGCATCAAAAAAATCATTCAGGCACAGTCATTTGTTCCAAAGTTTCTGCATGATCTTAGTATTGCTTTAATTTTTTCCACTCTGCATCCTCCATTTCTTGTTATCGTGAATAAATTTTAGCTTCCCAACCTCCCACATCCCCTCCTTTCATCGCCTTCAAGAGTTGAGGTGCTCCACTTGAATGGTGGATGCTGACACAGTGAGACAGAGGTCCTTGTGAGTACTAATGTCTGCGACACTGACTGGTTTGTACTGGATGTCGTTAGCAGACACTGTTTTGTACTGATGGAGGTCAAATGGACAGGAGATGGTTTCTGTCTGGGAGTAGTTGCTCTGGCTCTGTCCTTGCTGGCCTCTGCTTGCTGCTCCACTCCCAGCTCCCCCAGGTCGGCTCGATGCTCCATCTGCACTCTCTATCCGGCTCTGAGCTCCAGCCTGGCCCTGGGCCTGGCTTTGGTTCTGTTGTGCCGGCTGTGCTGCCATGACTGCTGATGCAGTCAACTGGTCTGGGTTGTGTTTCTCCATGTGTTTCACCAGATACGTCTCCTGAGATGAAGGGAGGATAGGTAGAGGGGAAACAGTGGAGACATGACTACACGGTGTAAAGTAGCTGCCAGGTGTCTGATGCCAGTGAGGCGATTCAAAGTGTTGCATGTAGTAATGCTCTTCAGAAATGGACATTTGTCTTACTGAAGTGTAAGTGCGGTTGCAGAGACCACACGAGTAGATCCGGGCGTGTTTGACAGTGTGTGTGGACATGTGCACCTCCAGACTCGCCGCATCTATGTATCCTTTATTGCAGTTGGGGCACTTGTAGGGCTTATCCTTGTTGTGTTGACGCCGGTGAGACTGGGGGGAAAAATCGTTATTGTTGAGGAAAAAATCATCACAGTAGAGTGAAGTGATTTGTGAGGCAGTTACCCAAACATATCCATAAGAAGAGAACTAAACCCCTTCACACCTGTAAATTTGAGAGTTGCGTAAAGGATTTCTCACAGCCTGGGTGAATGCACTTGTATGGCCGATCTCCAGTATGAATTCTGAATAAAAAAGAAAAAAACATACATGTACAAACACAGACTCCTATCACTTTCAGGATGACCTAACGTGACTGCAGGGAGATGAGAAACTTTAGACCAGTGGGTGATTTACCTGCTGTGCTGCTGAAGGTGACTCAGCTGTCTGAAAGACTTCTCGCAGTAAGAGCAGGTGTAGGGTTTCACTCCGGTGTGGATGCGGATATGTTGGGCCAGGTAACTAGAGTTGGCAAATGACTTAGTACAGTGGGGACACTTGTGGGGCTTTGCATCTGTGTGGTTCCTGATGAAAGCAGACAAGATGATGAGAGCAGACAAAATGTTAAAAGAAAGAAATGAAAACAGGACTGTAAGGATAAACTGAAAAAAAACACCCAACTAATTTTCAGCTAGTCCTCTTAATTTATAATTTTAGGGAAAAACATCTCATACATGTAAATTAAAGCCTGCAGCGATGAAGCACAGAGCAAATGAAACATTCAGGAATTCTGAACAAAACTCAAAGTATGCTGTTGTAATTAGGGCGAGCAGTAATTAAGAAATTCGCACAAACATCTAACAATGTTGATCATGTTTATCTGTCTGGACCAACTCAATTAGATGCTTGAGATTTAAACACAAGAGATATACTAAAAGGGATCCATTATGTTAATTTTGCAGCTCCATATTTTTATTATTGGATTCTATACCAGTAGCTTTGCAAATTTTACAGTCTGAAATTATTGTATTTTACTAGCTCTTGATGCAGCCCCTCACCTCAAACTGTGTCTGAAACAAGCCATTTTATCTTGTTCCCTCTCACTTTGAGTCAATTTACTCCATCAAACAGAAGGTTTGAACAGCAGGTGGGTGGGGAATCTATGCTCAGAGCCAGAGCTGCATCTCTGAGGTGACCATTTTATGGATATTAACAATCACTGACACCATACAGAGCCCAGAGTTGAAAAAAATATCGGCAAGTCTTGAGAACAGTCTGAAAGCTGAGATTTTGGCTTACAGAGATAGCTTTTTAGGTACACATGACAGAAAATAAGGAAAAGCATAATAGGGTCTCCTTTACAATAATAAATATTAAAGATTTTACAAATGTATCAGTTTACCAAGCTTCCAGAAATGTTGGATAATTGATATGAGCAAAAATAAAACAAAAAACTAAAAGAAATAACACCATGAAAGCAAAACATAGGAAAACATTACTATGCAGTGGAGAAGGTAAGATAAAGCACTGACAAAGACATAAACCAATCAATGCAAAGGACTACACAATGGTAAAGAACAATAATACTGTCAGCTTTGGCATTTAAAAGTGCACTTTAACATATCTGAAATGGGTATGTGCGTGTTAATGGAAGAAGCAGTGTCAGAAGACATAAGAGAACATGCAGACAGAAGCAATAAGAGCAAAAGGTGCAGTGCAAATAGAAGCAAGAGCTGCACAACAACAAATGAAGACAGGAAAAAAGGGTAAAATATTCTCATTGTGTGAATATAACAGAACTCCATGCATCTTAAATCCATCCATTCTTATTAAAGAATTAAAAAAAAAATCATGGCCAAAGGTCAGACTTGAAAGGTGTAATCTGAATTCTAATATGCTGAAAAGGTCACTGGATGGAACTAGCAACATGTGAGCCAACATCCAACATCCACAAAGCAATGTAAATTCATCTGCATGCCACTCCACTGTCTTCCCCAGGATGGAGAAAAACGCAGTAGGGGTCTTAGCAGGACAGGTTAAAAGAACAGCGAATATGGTATGGGCTGGGTAATGGGGGTTGGGGGGGGGTGTAGGGGAGTCTGTAGTACCGTGTGTGCTGCTGTAAGTGACTGAGCTGCCTGAAAGATTTCTGGCAGTAGGAGCAGGTGTAAGGCTTGGCCCCGCTGTGGATGCGGATGTGCTGGGCCAGGTAGCTGGAGTTGGCGAATGACTTGGCGCAGTGAGGACACTTGTGAGGTTTGGCCTCTGTGTGCGACTTGGAGTGGATCTGCATGTCAGACTTACTGAAGAAGGTCGCCGCACACATCCGGCACCTACAGGTGTAGAGACAGAGAAATGGAAGGATGGGATGGAAGGACAAGGAGGAGGAAGGAGAGGGAGATGTACAATAGGAGAAGAAAACAAGAGAACAAGGGACAGAAGAAGATTAGGAGACAGGGTAATGGAGCAACGACCCACAGAGAGAAATAAGATATTGCAGAAAATGAAAAGAAGATTTAAAAAAAAATCAATGAAGACAAAGGTGGGTTAAATTAAATAAAGAAGACACAACCAGATGACACAGCAAGATATCAAGGGAGGAATCAGTGAAACCTGATGAGGAAAGGTACACAGGTACTATATAAAGAGGAAGAGCAGGACACGGAAGTGAGATCACAGCTCAAAGAACATGCTTTATAAAGTCAAAGAGGACAGAGGAAGGCAGGTTCGTGTCCAGTGTGTGCAGACAGAGAGAGCACCTACAAAGCATGTATTTGTTTTCTCAAACACATTTTAGTAATTAAGCATCCATCACAAAGCCGGTGTGTTCAACCACAACATGCAGTGAAGAATGTTTGTCTGAGGAGTCGGTGTGTCAGACGGTAATATTGAGCACTGCCTAGGGTCATCTACAAAAGCTGAAAATCTCATTGCTGATTTCCAAAAGAGCACAGAGAAACAGGTATACTTGCATTCCACAGTCAGAGCAAGGAAATGGAGATGAGCATCAAGTATTCAAAAAAACAACAAACCACTACCTGTATGTCTTCGTGCTATCTTTTGAGCCGTGGTCTTCCTCTTCATTTGAGAGCTCATATGGATCTCCAGTATGATGCTGCAAAGTTGTCACCTATCAAAAATAAATTATAATTTATTTCATTACCAGTTCACTACATCACCTTTCCATTTGAACATCTGGAGCTGTTCTCTTACCTGGCCACCTGGTGTCAGATGAGCCAGTATTACAGTTTCATTTCCCGGTCCACCCAGATGACCAACCCGAGACACCGTCGTCGTCGTCTTCTTCTTCCGCCCTCTTTTGGAGGGCGCTGGCATCACAACCACATGGGAATTTCCATCTACTTCTTTTTTGTCTATAACAAGATCGACAATCACAGGTTAAGATGATGGAATAAAGTTTTGAAAGCAGAATGTGTTACAAATTTGTAATGATCCCACGATTCCCATGCTGAGAGAAGTCTTGTGTTTTTGGTGTAATCAACATCTGAATATATTAGGACAGCATCAGATCAGATACAAAGTCTGCTTTCTAAAAGCAAAAACAAACCAATATTTTATAAACTGCTTCAAACAGCATCTGTTTCACTGAAAGATATAAATTCACTCAAAGGCATGGAACCATAAGTCACTAACAAAGGCTGGATAATACAATTGGTTATTAGCGGGCAGCTTTCTGGTTTTGTTACTCCTCAGATCATTCCATGCTTTGTGAACAAGGGCACAGATGGATTCATAGCTCAGCGATGTAATTAAAGAAACTGAACAAAGTCCAACTTTTACAGGTTTGAGCATGTTCCAAGGCATGAAGTCAGCCTTAAATGCTTCATAAATGTTTGACTCCTGAGTTTTTAGTGTATTGTTTCTTTTTCTAGCCTCAATAGTTCCATAAGAAAATGCTCAAATTATTTTGACAAGTCAGTTATTAGTCATGTTAAGCCTGGTTCATGCTCATCACCGTCGCCTTCATGTGCCGGAAGTGTTGCTCAAACTCATAAAGACACAAGTGTACGACTGAGTTGGTCTCAATGATATATTAGTACTGGACCTCAGAGATTCTCACATTACAAATAGGGAGATGCTGCAACAGCTTCAGAAGAAGGGACTTTCCGGAGAAAACTGTGGTTCTTTAGTTTCCTGTTTTGACTACCTCTTCTCCTGCACCAGCACATTTATTCTGTGTTGTTGCACCTATTGTTCAGGACAGGATTGCAGTGTGTCTAGTACACCCTGAAGCACCAGTATAAACGGTTATGGCGCTGTGGTAACGTCACAGTTGGCACACATCATAATAAGTAAGGTGCTTGTAAACCACGCCTTAGACACTACCTTAACTTCTGAATTGCAGTACATCTATTACACCGTTTTATTTACCCCTATAAGTTGTAATCATTTACATACAAATCTTTGTAAACTGTACTTCTGAGAAACAAGCTAGATGGCCAGTTTCTCTGAAAAAAAAAAATTAAAATTCCACCAAGGTGAGTGTGTGTGTGTGTGTGTGTGTGTGTGCACTCTTCACCTGAAGAATGGAGTGCTGAAACAATCATGGTTGTTGCTGGATGGCCAGACACAAATGACTGAGAGGAGGTGGGAGAGACCAGAGTTCCCTGAGGAGTTGTGATCACCAAACCAGCTGCAGAGAAAGAGACGAGAGCGGCGATAAGGAAAAGTTTTAGTCTAAGATGAGCAGCGTCACTGAGGTTGAGGGATTACTTCAATCTACAGCTTCAAAAATGTGTTGCCAAAAGCATTTTTGTACTATAAACTGGATCTGCAAATGTAACAATAGCACTATAAAAGAGAATGTCTATAATACAGCACAACTGCTTTCTCAGCTAAAACCCTGAGTTTGTAGCAGGAATTTAAATGCTCAGATGTTCATTTTATCCCCAGTTGCTCTACTCACAAAATTTGTTCTCATCACCTGAATCATTTAACACACTTGTTACTTTATAATTTAAAATTGAACGTATTGGATCTAAACACAGCATCGATTTTTGGTGTTTCACTGTTTTTAACTCATCCTCCAATCATCAAAAATGTAAAATGTATCAACCAGAAAACTGAGAAAGAGATGCTTAAAGGTATCCCTGCACAGAAACAAGCCCACCTGCTGTCATGATGCCTGTGGAGGGGACAGGCAACACTGTGATGTTCTGGGTGCTGTGCGGAGGATGGAGGTGCGCCGCACTACCAGCCTGCCCTCCTCCATCTGTCTTGGCCCCAGGCGTGGGGATGGTGAGAAGAGTCGTCTGGTAGTGAGATGCAGCGGAAGAAGAGAAGGAAGCACTCTTTTCCTGTTGCTCTTTAACTTTATTTAGGAACATGGCATTCTCAATCTGTCAGGAGAGAGGAGATTTTTTTTCTAGCACATAATTTGCACCACTTATCGACTGATTAAACAGGAAACTCTTTTCAGCCTTACCTGTCCAGGCATAGCGGGGACAGGTGACCAGAAATATGATGAATTGAAATGAGAGTCTTCCATCATTTCTGCAATGACACAAAAGCAGCAAGATTTAAAAACTGGTACAGAGGCCAAAAAATGACCACAAAACTGAAGCAGCACAGCCATAGACAAAAATGTTTTAACAAAAAAACAAACTTTATGAGCTTTAGGATTCCCTGGACAGCTTATTCCTTAAACACCCTTGGTCTGAGTCAGGTGTACCTAATAAAGTGGCAGCAGAGCCTGTTTCCCACACAGCTGCTTGTCTAGATTAAGATTAAAAAAGTAAATTTCTACCAGGGTGATTACCAGTGTATTTCTATGCAGTCTAATGAGAAAGACCCTAATGAAGTGTTTCCCACACCAAATAGCGTGTGCTCTATTTTCCTCCTGCAGATCAATAATAAGACAAATAGTGGATCAATGCATTACGATTTTAACGGCTCACCCACAACAAGGGTTTCCTTCTAGGAGGCTTCCAGGCAAAAACTGTAGTAATGGTTTGTCAGTCCTCTCAGTTCATTTGTGCCCCTTATTCCTAAAATATGACATGCCTTCCTGAGTGCTGACCGAAAACTGCAGAGCACAAATTAATTTGAGAATGTGCACCTTGTTAGCAAAGCCAACAGAAATAATGAAGGCCATAAATCTAAATCTTGACATTCTTCAAGATGGGGATGAGGTTTTAAAGCTGTGCATAAAGAATGTTAGCCTGTCAGTTACTACATGTTAGCAGTGCTTATAAGGCAGGCAAAATTATAGAGCTTTGGCACAGCACATATTTTTGACATGTTTTAGAATAAAAAGGCAAGGAGTTGGTTCATTTCTAACCCAAGTGTGCCAATAAATCACACCAGAACACTGAAACTAAAGCAGAGAAATGAAACAAATCTAATTCTGGCTCATTCTAAAAGCAAAACAAAAGAACCCTCCAAAAATCAAGAAGAGGAAAAATTATTTTAGAGAAACTTGCAGTAAATGACTGCAGAGTGTAAAGGGCTACTTAGCTCAGTTCTAATGCAAAGTGGCCTCTGCAGTGCTGCACATCAGATAACACTAGATAACAAATTTCCACTTCTGTCTTGTCTTTGGGTTTAAACTATATTTTTCTAGTTCTGTACATGTAAACAAACTAAAATATAATTTGATCCCAAAACTTTGCTTTTGTGATTCAGACAGTGATTTTACATATTTGTCATTTCCCCATAAAATGCCAGTTACCAGTGGTTTAAATTTAGATTTTCACCTTTCTTCAAGCTGTTTTCTCTTCTCTTCCACCAAGACATAACAAACTTTGAACAAAGGGATCTTTCAATGAAAACATGATGAGAGACTACATTTAGGGGCTAATACTTGAAAGTGCTTTGTACTATTCACCCAAATCAAGAAAAACTGTACATTTGTAATTTAAAAAATTGTTTCATAAGTTTGTCTGCTGCTTTGTGTCCAAAAATAGAAAAAATTGTGAAATTTTGTGAAAGTTTGACATGAAATTTTCAGCCCCACCCCCCACAGTTAAGCCATTGAGCACATTATTTATTAGAAATATGTGAATTGTCTTGTGATTTTTGGCTACTGAATAAACAAAAACATTATTTTATATTTGAGGGGGGAAAAATAAGTTGAAAGAATTTATCCTAATGCTGGTGGTTTTCCTTTGGCTCTGGCCAAAAACTTCTGCAGGCACTAAATATATGTCTATCCAGGAAAAACCCTGGTTAATCAAATTACTACTAATTCCCTAGAGTGAGGCTGGAATTTTCTTTTTTTGTTGTTGTTTGTTTGGTTTTTGGAGGGTCCCTGGAGGTGTGGGGCTCTTGGGGCAGCATTAGGCTCAGTTCTGTGACATCCTACTGTTAAAGAATACAGTAAAAAAAAAAAAAAAAAAAAAAGGAAAATAAA
>VUQK01006417.1:1856-22597 GCA_015106715.1 Bujurquina vittata | reverse complement strand
ACAGGCGGGGGGTGGGGGGGTGCCGCAACAGAGGAAATAATGGGGGAGGGAGGTGGGGGGATCAGGATGTATTACAGTGCAAAAACTAGAGAGAAGGTAGCATAAAGTGTGATATGTAAACGACAGAAAGGAGATCATCTCGTGATGGAAGAACTAAGTTAAGTTAGGAGGTAAGAAAGAGTGCATGCAGAGCTCTGTGAGAAGAAAGTGTGATTCAGACACAAGCAGGGATGATAGTAGGGGGAGGAGGAAATGGAGAGGAATGTGGAGAGAGGTAGGTACCCATAGAGGGGCATTTCTCTTTGAAGTAGGAATGAGCTGCATTGGGTGCCAACGCACGCACGCACGCACACACATACATATACATTTGCACTAACGCAGAACAGGGAACAAAGGCCACCGAGGACGAGTATGGATAGAAAAGGAAATGATAAACAAAATGAAACAATGGAGGGGATAACCAAGTCCATGCAGACATGGATGCAGTCCACTCCATTTGTAGCAGCATAAACATGCATACATAGATAAGGAGCCCACCCAATGTACTACTTCTTCCTCAGCAAGTAACCAGGATACTTGTAATAGAGATACTGATGGAGGGAAGGCAATCTCAGAGTTGTTTGTGAAACATAATGCACAGGGACGCATTTGATTTGTTCTTTTTACAAGAAGCGGCCTTTTGACAGTGTGCTGGTGTGTATTTACTGAGATACTGTATGTGGGAGAATAAAGAAAAACAATATAACACAGGAAAGGCCCAGGGGTTCGAACCACTACAGTATATACCATGCAGTAATTTGAATTAGTACCCGGAACACTAACAAGGCTCAAATAGGCCACTTCGAAGTACACCATGTGCTTTCTATACCACTCCTCTAACTCTTACATAATCTGCAAACTGAGTTTCTTATATATATATACATATATACATATATACATATATACATATATATAGATGAAGAACGTTCATTGTCTAAGGAGCATGGTCCCCAAGCTCCAACATTTGCCAAACTAACTTAAAGAAAAGTTCCTCCACTAACTTCTTTCCTTTGCATCATCTCTTCCTCTCCCTCATCATCTCCCTCCTACACCTACCCCCCTTCCCCTCTCTATTTTCCCCCTCCCTCTCCTGCATTCCCTTCCCACCCCCAGGTGCAGGATGCGGTGCGCTGTCGAATGGGTGGATGTAAAGATGACAGCGAAAACTCACCAGACTCCTGCAAGAATGGACAGGTGCAGATCATGGTGAATAGCACTCCATTTCATCCCACATTGCAGTTCATTTGCCTCAGACTAACATTAACCAGGCTGAAGCTTTTCCCGCAAGCGCCAGTTCCAACAGAGCAAAGCATGATGCCATCACAGACGTGGTCAAACTCACACCTGGCTTTCTCTATTTCTCCTTAACCATCTTTACCTTAACAGGGGTTCATGCATTAAGCAGTCTTTTTTTTTCATCCCATAGAAATGAAATTTCACTCTAAGCTGTCTAGTTTTCAATCTGAAACAAACTTCCTGCTGTGCCATAACTAGACAAGCTGGCGATGTCTTGTGAAAAAGTCTCCTGCTATTATATAATTTCATTAGTCATTTGTCTATAAAACATATTTTCAATCCCAGCTTTTCATGTACAAACACTGAGAGACTCCTGTTGAACCGAATTGGACTGAAAGAAGCTAAAGCGGTGCTCAGTTCTGTACATTGTGAAAATTAACCGGTCCTAACCAAGCATCAGTGTGTGCTAGTCTATACAGTACTTAACACAAGAGTCAGTGCCCATAAGACTCTAATCATGTTTTATCACAACAGACACTTCAGCACTTTTATGTACTTTTAACCCAAACTCCTTCATCTTTTAAAGAGTGCAAAGCTCTAAGCTGTAAGGTTATTGTGTGTGTTCCAGATGTTGTTAATAGTGTGATAAATCATAGAGACTTGACCTGCCCTGGCAATGACAGTACAGTAACACCGCAACCATGAGAGAATGAGCAGCCCTCATCTCTATTCCCTTTATTTCTCCCTCAGACCTGTTTGCGGTAATGATTATGGGTTTCTGAATGCTCCTCCGAGGTTTTCGAGATTAAACTTTGGAGCCATCGCTCTGCTCAATGAAGCCATCACGGCACACTCTCGCTCTCTGTTTTCCTTTACAGTGTAACTGTAATATTTAATTTTGGGTTAAATGTATTATCATCGTATGCGCGGCTCGCAGTGCTGGCACATCAGCCACTGTGCGCTAGAGAGACAGGTGTTCTTGTTTTCTCAACTTTTCTTGTCTAAATATGTACGACTTTGAGGACGTCTTTTCAGGCTGCACATATGCATGGAGAGCTGCCGTATGAGAGTCACAGCACCCTTGAGAACGTTAATTGTGATGGATAATTTGGTGAGGTTGCCACCAGTTATAGCTGTATCATAATTACAGTGAACACCATTCTCTCAGGTGCTCTTGGTGTATTCACAGGAAATCTCATTAGCATGCTAAACCCTTGACATTTAGAGACAGCGTAAAGATGTAGAACTGTGGCTACATCCTGTTCTTAAAGCTGAATCAAAGGTGTCTTTAGAAATGTATTTGATTAGCTAAATTCTGATTCAAACTCAGTGCTGTTCTTTGCAACGCTGGTGAGAAACCCTCTTCTAACATTTCAACTTTATGTTTTCCATTAATTCTTTTTTATATCACCAGAAGTGTGCAAATGTGAGCGTCTGTGGAAAGCAGAGCGGGTCTTTGCATTACGGCACATCCCTGTGCCTGACAGGTTGCCACCCACAGCCGCTTCCACCAACGTGCCACCAGACATCCCAGCAAGGCTGTTACCACAGTCTGACCCACGGCAACCAAAGCCAAGCAATGAGCCATGCTAATGAGCACACGCCCATCCTCAACAACATCCACAACCATAACCATGTCCATAATCACATCAGCAGCCAATCAGTATGTTACCCATTGGAAAAAGACAGTTGCTGGTAGTTGTAAATAGTTAAGCCCATAAGGGAGAAAAGGTGCACTATGTAAAGCAAAATTTTGCAATAAATATGAATAAATATTAAAGGATTATTTAAGCATTTTTGAAAGTTTCTTCCTGGGAGTTGGATGAGAAAATGTTTACCACTCAAGATTTTGACTGCTCGGAAACTTCCTTAGCACTCTCTTAACTTAGCAGAGACATGGGAAATAAAATAAAAGAGCTACCATCACTCAGCTCAGAAGTAACAAAATAACCCCAAGCCAAGAAAAATCCAACACAATTTCCAATACATTTTTCTACACTTAAGGTTTTTTATAACTTTCAGATAGAAAAAAAAATAGATATATGTTAAAATGAGGCGTATCTTGTTAACTAACTGTTGCACTATTTTCAGTCTAGCATAAGATAACCATCCACAGTAAAGAACCTCATTGTACCTTTAGAGGTACAATAACTTGTTACAATTGCCGCTATACTCTTGTGGTTTGCACCTTAGGGAAATCAGTCTTGAAAAAAGTTGCAAAACTAGGAACCTATTGTTTTAAACTATTCATGTATACACTTGGAGATGCACTAGGATTTGCATAAAGCCTTTCTTGTCTCACCCATAAGATCTAGAAGAAAATATATTCCTTTACTGCTTGGGAGCATAGATGCATCTTTTTGGTACTTAAAAAGGTACACAGTAGGTAACTTGAGGTCCAGTAATTAGCCTGTGGTTAATCTTTTATGTAGATTAAACCAGTAAAGACTAGAGCGTGACTGATTCAGAGACAGGGTTCATATATTGGCTGATATTAGCAGTTTGTCGATATCTGTACCTGCGTTTATAAAAGCCGATAAATGTTTGCCCAGCTGATCTCAGTAATCCACGACTTGTTTTTAGGCTGCATTATCACATTAGATTAGTAAGGACTCACAAATAACTACACATAACAAACAATCTAAAAATCTGTTTGTCTTGTGTGCCAATATGCCAGATTTTTAAAGCACCAAATATCGGTATGAATCTTAAAAAGCCTATATCAGTTGGACTCTAGTAAAGACAGAAATTGCCTGTTGCTGTACCCCTCTGTACAACAGTTCTATCCCCTAACTGTCAGCAAGAAAGCAAAGTTGCAGTTTCATCAAAATTAGCTTTGTGTTTGTTACATATTGCACCTTTAAGTGTACGTAGTAATAGCTGTGATGTGTAAGAGACTTGACAACTACAGGAACTAGTGTTTGCAGCTTGTGAGATTGTGAGGTGCGCAGCGTTTATGATTCTGTACATGGTTACATTCATTTCATACGTTCAAGCAAGTTCACTCATTATACGCTGCAGTCTGTTCCCTTATGTTTTTTAGTTGATGTTGATGACTCGGTGTACTTAACCTGTGAGACTGCCGCAGAGAGAGTGTGTAATGATTAGAATAAAGATATGTCTTTTCTCAATGCGGATGAAAGAGCGATGAAAAGAGAAGTTTTTTTGTTTTGTTTTTGTTTTTTTTTAATATCCTCATTCGTCCATTTAGCAGAGACCCATTTATGGTGCTGCGGGTGATTTGCGTACTAAAAGCTTTTCAGCTCCTCGGAGACCTTTGCACACTCCTCTCCTTCTCTCTTTCAATTTTTCATTTCCCGCCTTCCCTCTTCTCTTTGCCTCCGTGGCTTGCCCAAACTGTCTGAAATCTGTAGTTTATTATCCAAACAAAGGCTTTTGTAAGTGAATCCCACCGAGGACAGGACGAGGCTCTATGGTGAGAAGAGCGAGGACCGCAGCTGCATAGCAATGAGCTTCATTTTTACTAAAGTTCAGAAAAACTTGAGTGGTGGCCATTTTGGAAAGAGCGCTTCCTCATTCAACTCACCGCCCTCTGGGTTTCTTTACCCCAAGGAGCAATGCCACCCTGCATCACACGTGTGAAATTCCAGATCAAAGCAAATAAACATCAGTTTTGGTTGTGCCCGGCGTACCATATCTACATCAAATCTGAATACTGAATACAAGTTAAAAGCAGCCGTGTGTGTCTGTTTGTGTTTTCATCAGCACTGTGAATGAATTGTATTGTTACTTTTTTCCCCCACCAGTCTAGCTAGGAAACGGCAAAGTTTTGCTTCAGCTGGAACAGCAGATAATAGTTTTGCTGCTGTGTAAATTTCTGTCCCTGTTTCCATTCAGACGCTAGCGAGGTGACTGATGAGGCATACAGAAGCATTACGTACCTCACAGCCTTCTGCTCGTCTCTCTCAAAGTCTGTTCTGGATCTGCTGCTGTGAACTGATAAACATCATGGAAAAAGCAGCAGTTGTGTAGGCCTCAGACAAAATGTAGCTTTGCCTCTGTTCTTTTTTTGCTTAGAAAAGGCTTTAAGGATAAATTCATTACAAAGAAGGGGAAACTGAGCATTTTTCTTATAACTCAATGCTTCTTTTGTACTGTTTTGTTTATGGAGGGCATTACTAATTGACTGAGTTGTAAAATGGCAAAATGGGAACCGGTCCTTTTCTATAGAGTTGAATCAGAGCATGAGAGTCATTGGATACATCATAGCCATTTGAGATCCAATCACTCATTCAGCCTCATCTGCTGCTCTTGCAGTGAATGCACAAACTCATTCTGTCTCCTCTCTCCCTCCCCTGCCTCCTACATCAGACGGATTTTGAGAAGGATGTGGACTTGGCTTGTCAAACAGGTGAGCTCTCCCTTCCACCTGATCCTCCCCCCCCCCTCCTCCTTTTGTCTCCGTTCTCTTCTCTCTTTCCTTGTCCCACACAGGATTAGCTTTGCAAGCTGTTCCATTCTTAGCTTGCTGCCGCATGTTTTGATGAAATGACAGGAGATGATGCGCTACATCTCCGCGCAGCATATTATTATGCCTTATCAATCACACTGATTCTGCCCAATAAGTGTTCAGCGAGCATATGTTTGGATGAGACTGTGCTTAATTGTGCATGATAATAACACTCCTCAATGTGTTCAGACCTGTTTCACTCGTTAGTCGACAATGCTCTTGTGTGGGTGTTTGGATGTGTTACAGATGTACCACAGTATAGTGTGTGTTGTGTTTTGAAATATTAACAGAGTCGTTCCACCCTACCCCCACCCCCACCCCCAAATCCCTTGCAGAGAGAGGACACCCATGTAAGTTTTGCACCTTACTGACCTGATTAACACTGCCTGATCTGTTCATAGACTCTATTAACTCCTATAGACGAATCCAGATCCTATGTTCACATCAGAGCATCTGTTCTTCATTTCTTCATCTTCGCAAAAAAAATTATCTATATGTATATATTAAAAATACATTAACACTCTTGTTAAATTTGTAAACTTTCTCCAAAGGTTGGTGCAACAATACACTTTAACTTTTGAAACAGCAGCAGTTGAAAGCTGTTCATTTATTTCCATGAAGTTATTAGAAAAAACAGTGTTTTCTTGTCTCTGTGGATGATGGTGCCACCCCACGTATCTTTTCCTATTGGCTATCTTCCTATGTTTTTAGCCAGACTTTCCCCTATACAATACCCATGTTTCTCATTTTTATTAAGAGAGACATTCCTTACTTACTTAATAAGAATTTTGCAGGTTTGAAAGTAGACCATGACATTGTGACATCACCTACGGTGTTTGTTAGCTGCTGAGCGAGTTCATCCTCAGCATCTTCAGAGTTTTGAAACCCTACGTCATTATCGAGGGCAGGATCTGACCAAAAAAAATGATACTCATAAGCAACCAATCTGCCAGTCACACGTTGTTTTATCGTTTTTATGACATCGCAAAGATGTAAATATGTAGCTTCCAGGTCTGAAAAGTGAAGCCCGCAGAAAGTGACTTCAGACTGGAAGTCTATGGGACAATGGCCCCTGGCTCCCTTGCTCTGTGGCACTTTTCTGACTACTTTATGGGCTAAATCGCTTAGTTAAGTTATAAAATTATAAAATATAAGTTACAAATTATACTCAATATTAGAGTCTATGAGAATTAGTGACAGTATCCTCATTACCTGACAAGCTGTCAATCACGTGCCTCGGTTTCGCAGTCAGAACAACCCCTCGCCATCTGGATTTCAAAACTGCAACCACTGGTTGAAAGCGAGGCTTCACAATGGGACTTCGATAACCAGTACATGATGTCATAAGGATTACGCCCATCTTATAGAAAGGCTTTGTCTGGATTCTTCCTGCTGGGCTTGAGGCCGTTAATCTATGTAACTCTTGTGTTGCACTATAAAAGTGAGACATTTGTGTTAATTTTTTTTCCCCAAAGGCTATGTAGTAATTAATTTCAGATTAGTCTTTTGAGACTGACTAACTTCCACATTCATAGAAACTACTTTCATCCATCAGAGGAGGCGACTGCCCCCGACAGTGGTTCATTTAAATATCCCTGCTTTCACTGTCAGCGTAAATGTGTTCACTCTCACTCTGCATCAGCAAAAATGGCAAGAGTGATTTAGAACACAGCGCACAGAAGAACACTGCTGGATTCGTCTATAGGTCTTTCTCTGGGCCATCCACTGTTTGTTGCGGATGAGACGGGATCAGATTGGTCAGATTTCTCCAAACCTGTTCCAATCCAACCTGTCAAACTCACAAACAGGATGGTGAAACAGAGGAAATGCTAGTTTCTGTAGTCAGCCAGTGTGCTTTTGCTGCATTCACCCTCAGAAGGATCCAGCTTCAATTTTTGATCAAATGTCTATCTTGACATTCTGTTACATCAACACAGTTTGCATGAAAACAGTCTGGGCTACATACTTTGGTCTAAAAATTGGATTTTGGGGCCAAGTAAATATCCAGTCCTCTGATGGTGACAGAATGAGCATGATATCTGGCATGAATTTCCAGATGGTTTGATGTGTGTGTGTGTGATTGATGATAGTTGTGACAGAACATTGTCTCTCATAAGCATGTCAGAGTTAGTTATAGTAACTCCTCTAGAGATGTACAGTGTCCTAGCTTTATTATGATTAATGAGCATGAAAGCTAATTCACAGCCACTGCAAGCAAGTTTTGTGTTGTGCCATTAACAGTATTGTGTAGCACATACAGTATGTAATACACATACAGTACCTTCAAAACACATCCTCTAGTGCTGGAAGAAATCCACATATAGACTCGTATTGGTACGTGAAGATTTTTCACGCAGCATTTTTCACCAAGGAAATTTCTCCAAGCGTTAAGGTCAAAGTGTCAGAGACAAAAAGTCACTCACTGTGAACCGAGCACAAAATGAGAAATGAGATTTTTTTTTTCTTTTTTTTTTTAGAGACCCTTTGTGTCTCATGGCTATTTTATAGCTGCAAGTAAATTTAAATATCAGTTACTAATTTATCCTGTCTGTCTCTGCTTTGCCTACCTCTCGTCAATTGTGTTCTCTTTGGCATAAAATATATGAATTCCTTTCCATTCATCATCTATTGCTCTTTTTCACTCAAATTATTCTGCCCCCTCCTTCACTTGTCTATTCCTCCACCAATAAACTCTTCACCTTTGCTATATTTGTCCTCTCACCAACTGTCCATATTCCACCTCCCCTATCTATTGCCTGTCCTCCATTCTCTTTGCTGTCTCTTTCCAAATCCTTGTGCCTCCCTCATCACCCTGCAGTCATTTTCAAAGAGGTGAACACCTGTAACCCAGCCACTATCACCGGGACCCTTTCCCGCATCTCCCTGGATGATGAGGATGATCCTAAGCTGGCAGCCCATCAAGAGGGCGGAGTAGGGGTCAACTTCAGCTCTCTCCCAGGGAATATCCCCCCTCCCAACCTTATTGTACAGGTGCAAGATTAAAGTTTCTAAACTTCCAAACAGATTAGCTCATTAATTTGGTGCATTGCTCAACTCTCCTCCATCCATACATAATATTTGTATGCGTAAGCTGTGTAAGTTAAACACAAAAAAGGAGACTGAATGTGCTTCTTATTATAAAGCCAAACAGGATTGCTAAAGAAATAAAGAGTGTAGCTTAACCTTTCAGGCAATGCATGCATAATTGTGTACATCACTTTCTATAGTTATTTATTAGACTGTAATATTCATTTTCTCACATCTCCTATGTAAAAAGATTATATAGTGGCAATCTATATTACATAGAAGATGATTTTTTTTAATTCCAGTATTGTGACCAAAGGGGCTATCTAAAATAATTCTGCCAGAAAGAACCAATTTTCATGTTTTCTCTCCAAGGTTCCACCTCTAGGAGGCCTCAATGAGCTGAGTGAGACACCCCTAAAGAAGGAAGTGAATGTGGACCAACAGAGACAACAGGGGCAGCAACGCAGCGGAGCGCCAATCTACCTGTGCACCGAGAGTGGCCTGGGGTGGGCTCGACCTCCTGCTTCATCCAACACCTCCCAGGATGGAAGTGCTGGAAGTGGAGGAAATGGAGGTGGGGGAGGAGAAGGTGGTGGTGGAGGAGAGGGGGACTATATGGTCTTACCTCGTAGGACGGTCACTTTCAAACCTGCAACGCCCTCCTCCCAAGGAGGAGGCCTGGGACTGGGGGGTGAGGACAAGCCTCTCAACATCGCAGTAGAGGATCCTCCTTTCCCACCGCCTCCCTCTCCTCTGACCCTTCACCCGGCAGAGAGCGAGGCATACCCGGCAGATTTTGTGCCATCCAGTGTGGGTGACATGAACATCACCATGAACCTCAACCGCGCCTTTGGGACGATCAAAACATTGCCCCATGGGCAGGGCCACTTGATGCCTCAGGGTGGTCTTGTGCACTCCCACGGAGGACACATGCATTCCCATGGGCATTCTCTTCAATTGAAGCCGGGCCAGAGACCCTCAGTCAGACAGATTCTGACAGGGGGAACAACAGTGGAGAGAACCAGGACCCTGCCACGCAACCTGGGCAGCACCAATGCCAACACCAGCCTCTCAGCAGGATCCCTGGAGGTGGGTTATAGGTTGAGGAATAAGGAAATGAAAGGTTCACAATGGTGGTTGAGTTATTTCCACTTAGACTAGCTTTCACCTGAGCTCAGGTTTTTACGATGTTGGGCATTCAGGTTGTGACAATACAAGTGAAGGTACAGGTGGAATGATAGACAGGAGTGGGAGGAAGTACTTTGTAAAGGTGGTGCAGGCATTAATGTGGTAGTCTGTCTATGGAAGCAATTTTGAAAAAGGAAAAAAATTCAAATGAGACTCTTTGCATCGACTGTCGAGTTAAAGCAGTAAGGCATTTTTATCTACCCGACATTTCTTTTTACCTTAGGGAAAATTAGATGGATTCTAAGCTAACAACTTTTGTCCTCAATTTACCAGTAGAAAAAAAGCATAAAGAATAAAAATGTATGTTTATATGCCTCGTAATTCCATAAGTGTGGCTTTCAAACATGCTAATTCAGATTCAGGGTGTTTCTAGTGTAAGCTGTCTATCATATACAGTAACGTTACACTGTCATAATAACAGAGTTGTGTGCCTAAGTACAAGTCTGCTATAACAGCTGCTATTATTTTCAGCTGAGTAGTATTTATAGCTGCTCTCTGGGAGGATGACCGTTGGAATGAGTTATTCTCATAATGACAGACAGCTTTATATTAGTTTAGTGTCTCTGTATGAGTGAGTTTAATATGTGTGTGATACCCCCTGCTCAAAATGGTACAGGGTGTTGCAGCAGATGGACCGAGATAGACAGGATCAGAGGAAAAAAAAATCCCCAGTGAATGTCTTTCAGCTCACCTTAAATCGTTGCATACACTCACTGACACACACTGCATCAAGGCTCTAAAAGAAGCACAAAGTCGCATGCGCACAATACACTCTTTGGATTTTCCCTTAATGGCGTCTTGTATACTCGCAAGGTTGATTAAAGAGATGGAAGCAACACTTTCACCCAGAAAGGGAAAATACTTCACTTGGGGCAAAGGACGCTAAGGATGAGTCATTAAGACTCATAAAATAATCACTGTCAGATGAGTAACGAGTGCACTCATGAATATGGAAAAAAAAAAAACCCCAAAAAAAATCTGAAGCGCAACCAGATGTAATTTACTGCTACAATTTCACCCTCTTGGAATATATTTGATTCAGAGATGGATGTCAGAGAGTGCCTCTCGAGATTAAATCAGTGTTTTACTTCCCAATGCCAACATGAAGTCGTGTTGTGGAAAGATCACGAAAAGGTACTTAGAGTGTCAAATATACTGTTGATTCAGAATCTCGCAAATGTAAACTCCAGGTGAGGTAAATCAAAGTGTGAAAATGACTCACTAAGCATATTATCCAATCATCATGCTATAGAAACCAAAATTTTGTATGAGTGAGTTAGCAATTGCTTTCTGTGTGTTTCCATTAAAACATGCGATATACTGGACACGTATATGCATGTTGCATGCCTGCCATATTACAAAGATAATTCAATCATGGAATTTCTCTGTTTAAGGTAAGGATTTCTCCATAATAGGAGAGGGAATGGCTGAATTCACAAACGCAATAGGACATCCCAGGAGAAACTTGGCGCTCTGTTTGCATTTCTCTCCGTTTTAAAACCTTGGCTGCCGTAGCATCAGATCAGCAACTCTGCCCTTTCAAAGAATGAATACTGCTTTTAACTAACTGTAGAGAGCAGCTCCTCTCCCTGCCAAATGCAAATCTGGCAGACAGTGAGAGCCAGAGAGGAAGTCAGAGACGGAATGTAATTCAGTGCAATGTCAGGGCCAGATGAGTTGGAAATGTCTGCAGCTGTTAAATTGGCGGCTTGTGTGCCACTTGCTATAGCTACAGAAGCACTTAAGATGAGAGCAGTAGGGTCCAAACAAGATTAGAGGACGAAACGCATCTCTCACATGTTTGTAGCAGCTTTTTAAATCTGGATGTCTTCAACGAATTCGCCAAAAATAGCAAAGAAGACGATTTACACCAAGGCTGTAATGAATGTATTTGAGGGTGTGTGAGCCAAGAAATGATATTTCATTGTAATTCTGGGTTATTCCACTTCACTAATCTCATTACATTCAAATAGACTGAACAATTTGCCATTTTCCATGACATTTGTAAAAATGTCTGTATCATGTTGGGCAGCCAGTGCATATTAGCCCTCCTCTCGTTACTGAACAATGGCACTGAAAGATCGACAAAGACATTGAGATGGAGCGAGTTCTGTGGTGGTTGAGGGGTGGTCATTGATGCTTTCTTCTCTCCCCCTGCCCCCTCCTCTTCCAGAGGAAAAGAGTACGGTACTCTGAACTGGACTTCGAGGTAAGATCTCGGACCTCATCCCCTGTCATCAGCCTGTCTCTGCTTTCTTGTGCTTCTGCCAGGACTTGAGTAACGCCTAGAGGAGTAAAAAGCATTGCTAAACCCCTCCCCTCGCTCCTGTGTCTCCCTTGCTCTTAGATCAATGAACTGTTTCAGACTTATCTTACCTAGTATGCTGTTTCTCCAACAATGGCCATAAATCCGTCCCTACCTACACTCTGTCTTTATAAACAAGCATATGTGTGAATTGAATTCGGAAGCAAAACCTTCCTATGTGCAATTAAATCTGATGAGGCTCTCATGTCTTTCTGGGGTCCTGGTTGAAGAAACAGCAAAGTACAATGCTTCTTGTGTCTGGATGAAAACTAGTATTTCCGTCCTGGGTCAACACGTACCGTATGTGGCCTCAGTTGGTCTGCTGGTTATATCTGTTGGAACGAGATGGTTTGGCAGTGTGCGTGAGTATGTTTGTGTTAAAAATGACTTGGGTGTCCTGTGAATCTCCAGTCTCTAGCAACAAAATATCAGCCGTCGCTGAACATTGTTACATTTCTTTTGTAGGAACTCCTTTTTTAATTGTGATTAATGCAAAGACTGGATATTCACCTCCCGCCATGGACACATATCATTTATATACAGGGTATGAGTGAAGACAAGCTACTAACACTGATTATAGCTGATCATTTTACTTATCTGGCCTATTTACTGGAGTCATCTGTGGCTACTGCATGAACAAAGAGACTGGCTCTCCTTGGAAGCAACTCTTTTCTCACCAACTGACCATTGACTTTTGAGAAAGAGGTTGACATAGAAGAACCACTAAAACAGGAAAGTGTACACTTCTATGAGTTAATGAAAGGTAATTTTATTTTCAACCATCCTTTTTTTCCTCCATTGACAGAGTTTGCTCATCCCATTTAGACTGTCAAAAGTTAACCTTTTTGCTGAATACGTAAACAAGTTAGAACCCTAATTAGGTTTTGAGAAGAAATAATTCCTTTCTGAAAACTTTAGACTCTAATGATTTGCAAGAAATAACATTAAGGGTAAACCAAATCATTGCAGTTGAAGTTTATATATCCTGTCTTTTATTTCAAGCGCCATAAACTGGTGGGACCAGTTGCACCAACTGGTCTTTAGTAATCCTGGTCTTAAACGCTAAGTTGGTCTTTATCACAGCGAGGCTTCAATGTTTAGAACGCATTGAGATGCAGTCATGTGAATGCAGAGGCTGCTGAGTAGCAGGTACAATGTTACAAACTGTACCAATATTATGTAGATTTGTGCCTAGTCATAGTGAGAAGGCAGCTTTTCAACCAACTTAGCTTAAAACTGGCCCGACGCCCTGTTCGTGCAACCATTCTTTCTGCCCTTTCCATAATGCACTGCTGCTGATTGTTCTTTATTTTGTACGTTGCATTTGAGTTTCTTGAAAACATAAAACTGTGGAACAAGTCAAGGAGATAGTAGCACCTAACTGAGCAGAGATGAGAGTACCCACTCTGAAGTAATTGGAGCCAGTGCTAAGCGCCAACTGGCCAGTAAGTGTGCGGGTGTGAGTGCTGGCATCTTGCCCCTGTGTCACTTTCAACCTCACAAGCTGCTTTGACGATTAGCTACCACCGAGCAGCTCCAGCACTGCCCATTAGCACGGAGACACAGCAGTGGCACTGACAAATGCAGTTTGCTGTCAGAGAATTACAGATCCGGGTTTAGCTCCCTTCGGGACAGGCACACTCGGAGCAGTGGTTTTTTTTTTTGTTTGTTTTTTTGACAAATATAATTTCAGTAGGGTAAGAGTTAAATTCCAGACCATCTGTTAGATTTTTAATGAGTTTGACAAAAATCCTGAGTTAACAGGATCACCAGTTAGCAAGCACCAGTCTGTGACAATGACATTTTTGTCACTCATTTTCACCAGATATTCATGTAAAGGACTTCCTTCTGCAGCACTCACAGTTGCCAAATTCTTAAAGACAGTGGAAGTGGATAATGGATGAGCATGAGCCAGCAATCGATCGACAGCGTACCGCTCTAACCCCCTTTTCATGGCTGGCATCACTGCAGTCCCTCAGCATTTTACTCATTTCCATTCCCCTGCCTGTCCCTACATATCCCCCTCCCCCATTCTTTTTTTTTTTAGTTTGTTTTTCTTTTCTTTTCTTTTTTTTTAGTTTGTTTCTATTTGCTTCATTTTTGCTGTCCCTTCCTGTCTTCCCTTCCAGAAAGTGATGCACACTCGCAAAAGACATTCTGAGCTGTACCATGAGCTCAACCACTCGTCCAAGTTCCACACCATAGACAGGTATAGCAGGGACCCAGCCATGTCCACATTCAAGGTAAGATCATTGCCCCGAGGCAGGACGGGAACCCGCTGTACCCATGCACCTCCACCCCCTCCCTCACTTCTTCACAATACTTAAACCCCCACCCCCCCATTCAGTGCTGGCTCTGGAAAGCAATAACAAGCTTCAAAGAAAGCGGTCAGCAATGACTAAATATTATCAGCACTGTGGTGTTGACATTGTATTTACTTGTAAATGCAGCTTTCAGCCAATTATAGCTATAAAAATTCTGAGCAAAGCTCCCACTCATTTACAAACATGAGGTAGATTTGAAAGCAGTTGTATTCATTATGGTTTTCTCTTTTCAAGGCAAATTGCTGTCTTAGAAATGTGAAAACATTGTTTGCGCTAACAAGGAAATCTAAATGCAATGAGAATACTGTATATAGTGTATTTTCATTGCCATTTAATTAATTCATTGTTATACTTATTATCACAATCCCGTAGAACCGAGCATTAACCGCCTTATAAATATTTCTTTAGAGGCACATTCTGTTCCATCTTTCATACTGTAAATTACTTTTGTACCTAACGTAATTGGCCTGAACCTCATTTATTTTCACTTGTGCTCGGTGCCTTATTAAGAACCTATCAAATAAGATGATCGCATGAGCTTTTAGCTGAGGGACAATCAATCAGAGCGGATTACTGAAATCCAAAAGCTGCAGTTTAATACCTGCAAAACTGTTTGTCACTCTTACCAAACTATCTCACCACAATCAATTATAGGAAAACAACAACAGCACATCACAACACAACAGCACATCTGTCCATTTGCACAAATGGTTTGTCTGTGCCTGTGTCACACTGGCTAATGTGTGTGTTTTATTTTCTGTGTGCCGAGGAGAACTGTTCTTTTAAGTGTGTGTGTGTGCCTGCATTGGTGGTTAGGGGTGTGTGTGTGTGTGTGCGCGCGTGTCCGTGGGGGTGCCTGGGTGGGCACCTGTGCTCATGAGACAAAGACGCCTCCTTGAATCATTAATACGCCATTAGCAACAGACGAAAGAGTCCCTGCCTGCTCCGCGCTGACCTTCAGAGGGCTGCTTTCATTAAGATTTAAAGACACGCGTACACGCTCCCACTCCACTCATCCGCTGCGCTTTAGTGCGTGGAGCCATGATGAGTTAGCCAACCTTGATAGGTGTACTTTCCCCTGGCATCGATGGCATGCTGGTTTCACATCTAATTTACACCATCAGAGGGGGACCAGAGTCTAGTTTGACATCTCTCATATTCCCCACGCCGTGTAGCCACACGCACGTGCACGCACACACACACAGACACACACACACAGAGAAACACGTTGCAGGTTCCCCGTGCCAGAACTGTGGCCTTTTCCTTCACTCCTCATTTGCTCCACATCTTGATCAAGATTTTCAGAAGCGTTGGCTGACTCCTCGTTCACTCATGCCAGGCAAATACTTTATAGAAGAGGAGAAAAATAAAAGGGCACTTGCAAAGGCGTGAGCCATATATTAGAAGTCTGCAGTTCTTCAAAGTTGCGCCATATCATGCTAATGTGCTTCAGAGGGAGCTCAGGTGTGCTTTTGAGGTTATGCCCAAATGTTAAAGAAATGAGAGGCCGTTCACAAATAATAGATGGGCTGTATTTAAACTAATTAAGACAAATTGGAGCGTGCACTTCGTCCCGGTTAATGACGTCATGCAAGTTATGAAATGAAAGGAGAGCACCGATATGGCTTACTCCTCCAAATCCATTATGTTAAAAGTAAGAAGGCCGTTCACTTAACTGTGAATAATTACATGGATAATGCTATCAGTGTCAGGTCTTTGACAGGCCCCAGCTTGAATTCGGCTCTGCTATTGTCAACATCTCACTTTCAGAGTCACCCCAGACACGGACATGCTGACTATACAGTAATTATGGAGATGAGAAGGGTGTGTGTGTGCGCGAGTGGATGTGCATGTTCATACACTTACCTATTAGAGAGCCAATGTGTATGGCAGCATACCTCTCTGTTTGTGGATGTGTTTAACCGTGTATATGTTGTGTGTGTGTGTGTGTGTCCACTTGTTCTTTCTTGTTTGTGTGTTTATCCGTTTTATGTTTGAGATCACTGTGATGCACTGCCTGTGTTTGGAGCACATAAACTGTGTTTAGGAGACAATTACTGCATGAGTAATGATATAATTGTTTCATAATTACTTTAATAACCTCCCTTCTACAGTGTGTGACAGAGTGACAGTGATTTTCATATATCCTACATGAGCGATTTAATTGCAAACAAAACTGCATTTCACAAGGCTATCTTCACACTGATGGACACCCAAAGTACCGTGGAAGCTGAAATTCACCTTTAACTTCATATGGCCAATTGACTTTGTCACTTAAGGACAGGCGCTATTGAGTGTCTCACCTTTTAATGATAAAGGAGGATGGCCAGTTCCAGGCAAAACTTGCAGAAGGCAACCCCTCCCTCCAGTTACCTACCTAATGTCATCATAAAACAGTATTTTAAATAGGACCCTAAATAACCCCACAGCCCTTCTAACTGCCATGGCTGGTGTTTGTCCACAACAGGTCCCCCCTCCCCCACCACCGAGGCACAACACTGAGCCATCTCTAGTGCGCAGAGCATCCCTGGTTTACAAAGAAAGTCAAAGTAAGACGTACTAAACCAACGTAAACCTTGTGCCCCTCTAACGCTGCTAAAGTAGGCCATGTGCTACACGCTACAGTACGCGTCTCATAGTTTGCCACCTTTTGTCCCCAAGCTGCATTTTTCATGCCGCAAAGATGTGCATTTCACATTTAGGTGACTATCGGCTAAATTCCTCCCCCTCAACTGTGACTGTCTCTGTCAAGCTTGGGATTTCTGTACATGCTGATATGTGGTGTGAACTGTATGTGAGCATTTGCTAAAACAATAAAAACACAATTAGTAGTTTGCAGGATGTAAGTTACACTGAACAAGCTGTCCTTGAAGCAGGGTTCAGGTTTATGAAAGCGGTTCTACTGCTCATTGAATTTGGCAAGCAATTTATTTTCCCTTTTAGAAGTGTTGACATTATATTTTATTAGAAGTAAAATGCACTTTTCTGATGTGTCATAGTAATAAACCATTGCACCTAATAATAATTTGTACATTTATTATTATCATGGTGAGGATGGTAGGAATACCTGCATTGCAATGATGCTAAAGATACGACATGTCCCGGTCTTTCTCTGGGACATGTAGCTTGCATGTGCTCATCCAGTTCATATTCAATGCCCTTAAATATTCTCATTTTAAAATGAATCTATTTAAACCCTTAAATGGTAAGCCTGAGACAGTAGCTTAAACATGTTCATGTAGCTAGCACCTTAATTACCTAGATCCATTAAATAGTAAATGAGAAAGTTAATTGACTAGTTTAAACAGTTTTGCTAGAAAACTGACAGCCGAGAGCAGGAAATGAAAAGCATACTCTTGTGTAACTCTACCTGAAATGAACGTCAGCCCGTGAGAAAATACCAGAATATTAACAGTAAATCTGTTAGCATAGTAACAACAAGCTTGACGGGCCCAGCTACAGTAATTAAAGGAGGGATGGAATTTAGCGAGCAGTATATTGGGAGCGTGGTACTAGCATTAGCCGACTATGCAACAATTGATTATGTGTAATTAGAGTAAAACAAATGGTGTCAAACTCTGCTAACTGTAGCTGCTCATTTTCTACCTGTCGGTGCCGTCTCATTGTGGCGTTTCTGTATTTGATGAACCTTAATATTACGCTGCGCCCCCTCCCCAGCGGTGTGGTGATGTAACAGTTCTGTGCATCGTAGCGTACACACCCTTGTGCCTCAGCATTCTGGTAATGAATGCTGATACCCCCCTCCTCTATCAAGCCCTATGCAAATTCAAATTAAAACACCAAACCTAGAACCGCTTTACCTGGACAGATGGATTTGTATAGGGCTGTGATACAGGACTGGATGTTCATGAGTGATTTTTTTTTTTGTCATTTCCCTTATTTTGAACTGTGTTTGTGTTGTGGCAAAACATGTGCTCATTGCGTCCGTTTCAGTGCCCGAGGTAAACCTTACGATCTAAACACCATAAGCACACGATAAATTAGTTTGTAAAGACAATGGCCCATCCAAAATGATTTATAATCACCTCATAAACCACGATACTATGTCCATAAACTCATGCACTAAAAAGGGCTAAACACTTTTATGCGTGCTGATGAAACACTCAGAAATATTGAAAAGGCCTAAGGGGTCAGAGGAGACCTAATTCATTTTACTCTTTTCAGGTAGGAACTCTGTGTTGGCTGTGCTGGGGAGATGAGTGGATATCAGAAAATGTCTCACACAAAGAGACATGAGCACTTTATTTTTTACTTTCACATCTTATCCAATGTTTCATGTACGTGCAGTGGGCTTGCAGTGGTCTTAGGCATTACCTGTACCATCACAGGTCGAGTCAACACTCTTCAAACTCCTGATTTTGCTTTTCTTGTCTCCTTTTTTTTTCAATCTCATCCAGCCAACTTCTTGTCACCTGGTATCTGGTTATCCTTGTATTTACCAAATGGCTCACTAGAGGCTGTGATGGGATGAATCAGTATTACATTTAATAGACTGAAAAGAATAGGAAATATGCGACAGGAAAGAAGTAGGAGCCAAACAGAATAGTCCCCATTAACCTCCATGCTGAAGATCACCTTGTCTGTCTATTATTTCAGGCTGCTGAAGCTAGCAGACCTATTCTTGCAGTCTGAAAATTAATCCGTGATGCTCTCTTTTGCATATTCTACTGTATGCATCAGAAAGAAGCCTAAGTGGTAAACTAAAGGTCTTTATTATTTTTACTTCTTTTATGCATTTATACAATATGCATTGCTCAGTGCATACTGTAGAAGGACGTACTGTATATCAAGGGAAAACTGGGCTCAAGAGTTACACAAGTTAGTCTTAAATTATTAGCTGTTATTTCGCTTTGTTGACCCAAAAACAGCAGTTACTGACCTGGAATCAAGTGGTTATTCTGTACAGATACAAAATCATCTGCCCACATATGAGAATGATATCTGCAGTGATAATACTTGTGCTACACTCTGCTGAAGTGGACAGAAAGTGGGCTTCACATTAATGCTAATGACGAAAACAAATTCAAGTCCTACTCTGTTTTAAGTACAGTGGATGCTCTGACGGGGGCCATATGGCTAGCAGATGGATGGAGTGTAGTTTTATTGTGTATTCCACAAACGAGGCAGGATACAAATGGAGTCAGTGGGGTTACTAAAAGACAGAGAGCATGTAACACAGTATGTATTAGCATTAGTGTCTGCACTAATGTTTAGATTTAGAACGGCTCCTTGGCCTCTGTCGCTGTGGAGTTAGCCTGTCATTTTCTATCCATTCCACAGGGTTCAGAAGGTCATAACACAAATTTGCATGCAGTGCCCAATGATGCAGTGTTGTGCCTCGCTGTGTGTGGGATGGACGGTGGGTGTGTGAGTGTGCGAAAGAGCGCTCGCACGGTATAATGACTTGGCTGATGTATTTTTTTAGCTCTCAAATGGGATATATTTCCATCCCGTCGTCTGCTGTGTTCTTGATTAAATGAAGCGTGGATTGGCTTCCCTCTCCGGATAGACGGTGAGAGCTTGTGCGGAACGCAGTGGGAAGGAAAAAGAAAAGGCGAAGGACGGAGATGGAGAGGAAACAAGCTTCCTTTGTTGTGTGTGTGTGTGTGTTTTTTTTTTAACTGATGCTAGATCAGAGCAAGAATGGGAAATTTTTGATTATGAAAGATGTAGCAATTCAGCCTAAATGTCTGTAGGCATGTATGAGAGTAACATGATGAAATCCTTATCTGTTAGGACACACATGGGAGGATATTGTGGCATAGGTTTCTCCATTAGCCTTCTCCAATAAAGAGAGGTGAGACTTGGGTGCTGTCTTGGTGATATTTATTGATATTACAGAAAGGTTTTGAGGCCACTGTAGGGAAATTTAACTAAGGTAATGCATGCACTCTGAGGATGTTTCACGTAAAATGAAGAAGTATAATTTTTAAATGACAAAGAAGCCAGTTTCTGTTGACTCAGTGAGGGCAATTTGCCTGCACTTGCAAACCCCGTAGGTCTTGATAGTCAATTTGTTGGCATTAAGCTAAGGGGTTTCAATTTCACATTCAAGCAATACAGAAAGTCCTCCCCTCTTCTCCCTCTTCATAGCTCCCCCCCCCCCCCCCCCCCCCCCCCTCTCCACCCC
>VUQK01006416.1:12140-31560 GCA_015106715.1 Bujurquina vittata | reverse complement strand
TTTTTTTTTTTTTTTTAAAGTCAAGCCTCTACTCTTACCTTAAATTATTCTGGTGCGAGATGATGTTGTTTCTGAGATAATAACACATTCTGTGTGTTGCTTTGAGCCAGTTTTTTTCACATTGTACCCTTGAGGAATGAGGGATGGGTTAATGGAGTGTGGATTTTGCTGCCAGTCATTTTTGAATTTTTAATAATTTTAAACATTACATGAAGTTATTGACAAGGTAAACATGAACTATGGGTGTGAAGTTCTATAAAGTGCGGCAGCGTTGTCAGTGCAGTAATTCTATATGGATATGACTGTTTTTTAACATCCAGCCTTTAATTATTGCCTAATTGCCAATTTGACTCACCAGTGTTTGTTAGCACATACCAAGAGCTTCCAACAGAGTGGGATGAAAATTGTCTAAAAATTTTGTCTGAGCAAAATGCAATAACAGTGAAATAAATTTGGTAATCATGTGCAAATCGGTTGATTCTGCCTCCCTCCATTCTTCTATAATTTTGCTCAAAATTAAATTTTTCATTGATCTAAGACTTACCTACTTCTGACCGTAGATGCCTGAATTTTGTTCAAGTGGCAAACCCAGTGCAGGGCGACCGGCAAGTATGTCTTTTCCCCCTTGTGTCAGAGTATTGCCTTGTTTTCAGCTCCTCTCACCACACCAAAACACACATTTTTGTAGTCAGCTGCAGTCTAGAGAGAGATCCGAAGGAGCTGAAAACGCAGTTTTTAAAGATGCTCTGCTCACTTTGACAATCTTGACTGTGTGAAAACTTGGAAAAAATGGAACTTCCACTGAACTGAGCCAAAGGTTTTGTCCTATAGAAGTTCAGTGGCAGTTGCAGCTCACATCCATGTGCTTAGAAACTGGCTTTGCAACAGTGTGTCTAAATGGAGAACCACACCTTTTTTTTCTGCAGTACAAATGTGCGATAAGATTGGCAGATTCAGCTAGTTAAGAGCCAGCACATTGTTAGGGTTATTGAGTAATGTGCTCCAGGCAACTCGTCATGTCAGGATATGTTAATGTACATATTTTATTAGTACATTTAACAAACATCTTCTGATGTCTCTGTGTATTTGCCAGGTATAAAAAAGTATGTTGTTGGACTGATTATCAAGACTTCATCTGATGCATCAAGTGTAGAGGTGAGTAAGCTTTTAATTCAGATGTTACATTTTTTGCAGTAATAAGATGAGTGCATCAATATTGGAATTGTACATAGTACCATATAAGTTAGCATAAATATAAAGCTGCACCACTATAAAAATATAAGAAAATGTGTTGTGGGAAATTTGAACTGTTTCCAAAAATGTGTAAAATACGTGAACAGAATGAAGTGATGGCATTTATTTGGAACAGAGGGAACATCTGAAATGTTGATGCTGAGAAAGGTGACTGTTCATTGTTACATTGATTCAATCAGCATCTTTTATAAAAGATCTGTTGCATCACCTCTCCCTTTAACAACACCCTCCAAACACCCTGTAAGCATTGGAGAATTTGGTTTCCCATGCTTGAGATCGGATTTCAGCTACTCAGTAGTGCAGGACTGCCTGTGTCACATCTTTGCTTCCTTAATGTCCCAAATGTTTTCAGTGGTTACGGGTCTTGGCTGACTTTCTGTTTTTGTTTTTTGAATTTTGAAACCATGTTGTTGTTTGGTGTGTATGTGGTGGGTTGTATGGTCTTTGTATGATCTTTTTGAATAAACCAGGCTTTCCTTTACGGACTTTGGATGTGGGCGTATGTTTGTTTAGCAATAATTGTGCATTCGCAGATGTGCCCATGCCACCAATGCACAGAACACTGGTTTTGAACTAGATTACGTGGATTATGGTGCTGCTCAGTAGCCCAGAGAATGTGGCGTCTGCAATTTCTTTGTACCCAATAATGTTACATGTTAACTTTAAGTTGTGAGATGTTTTATGTTTATTTTAAGGTTTTTCCTTCCAGTATTTGATATATTTTATTATTTGAAATTCAATAAAGGGTTTAAATAATTTGCAAGTGCGGTTTAAGGAAATGTCAGACGTATAGGAAGAATCACATTTTAAAAAAACAAGCTAGACCACCTTTTGGAGTGAGGGTAATTTATTTATTGCACTGTTGGTGTTAAAGGTTTTACATACAAACAGCGTATGTTCCCCCTGTGAATAGGAGTGAATCTTTAGTTTTTTGTGTTTTATTGCAGCAGCAGTTTAAACTGTCAGGTTAAGCAGGGCAGCCATGAGTTAAGCTTCTAAGAGTGCTGTGTAGTTCAGAACAAATATAGTGACCTCAGCAGCTTTTCTGACCGTTTCTTGAGCAGTTAAAAGTCTGGAGATGTCAGGTGTTTTAAACTTATCCTGACAGCAGCCTTTTCTGGTGTTCATCTGGAGAATGCAGCATTTTACTCATATTTACAATTTATGACATGCTGTCCAGCTTTAAAGTTTTAGGTCACAATGAAGTTGATTCTGTTAAAATCCTTGTGGCGGAAGGGAAAAAGGAAATGTGAGGTTTTTGTTTTAGGTTTATAGAAATGGCTTGTGGTTTTTAGTTGTTCCTTAAATGATTTTGAATGTGAACTCAAACAGCCAGACAGTGAAGACTGTTAAACACTGAGGTAAACATGTTGGCTTTAACAAGACTTTAGCTTAGGAAAAGAAGGCAGCATAAAAATGAAGGAGTGCAGGTGCCACCTAAATGAAAACAATGTCTAGTTAGTATTTAACTTTCTGCTGAGAAAGCAACTTTGAGCCATATTTCAGGTGTTTGCTTCATTCTCAAGTATGTAACTCTGCAAAACAGGAGATGTTAAACTGGACCGACTTTATCAAGGTTATTAAGGTTATTAAACCAACCAGCTATACCAAACTGGTTTTGTGAGGGGATTTTCCAAAAGAGCACCCAGAAAGAATCATTTCAGCCAGCTTTAAGAACCATAACTCTCCATCATAGAAATTACTATTTATGTCTGTCTTACTTCACTGCAGGCTATAATTTTAGGATAAATTCAATTCATGGTGTTCATTTTCAAATCTGCATGGCCAGCCTCTGTTACAAACACCTGTGACTTTATCTCCTTGACAAAAACCAGCCTGTACTTTATATAAAATGTCAGACACCAAAATGTTTCTTGCATTTTCTCTTGTTTTATTGAATTTCAGTATAGTTTACCTTTTCAGGATTTGTTTAAAGGATGTGGTTGTGTAACTGGGAGGAATGTGTTCCTTGACTGTTTATTTTTATTTCCTTTTTAGAAAGAGAAGGTGTACATTGGGAAGCTGAACATGATCCTTGTTCAGGTAAGATGTGATGCTTGTGTCCATTTACTGTCTAAATCCTCTGTGGCTGCTAAACCTGGAGGATGTTTTCTCTTCTTTTTCCACTGTTATTGTTTGTTTACTGCATGAAAAATGTGACATGTCCACAATGCTTCAACGTGTGCACTGAGATGCACGGTTGATGATTTTTATATTTGCCAAACGATATCGGTGACTCCAAGTGTGTGTATGTATGTGTGCTTTCAGCCATGAGCTTTGTTGTTTTTAATATCAGACATGTTAACAGTCCACCTGCACTGCTCATGAAGTACTGGTTATACTGTAAATAATAAAGTGCTTGTTGCCTCTCTGTCTTTTAAGTCCATCAGTATTGTCTTTTTAGAGCCTCACTAACAGTGAGACACACCTCCATTGTGTTGACAGCTGTAATGTTTTCCCTAAGTCTGTGTTCATGTGGGTGAATAGTGGAGAGATATAAAAAAAAGTGTCATCAAACAGTTTACTCATTGCCTCAAGCATGGCAGAGCCACTGATTCAGAGCAGACTATACAGGAAGGATAACGCAAAATCAGCATTTGTACTGAAGACCATGATGTAGTGTTCAAGCTAAATAGTTCTGGGTACCAAGGCACAGCGCTTTATTAATGTCTTCTAAACAAGTTGATGTGGATTACTGATTAACGGCCTCTCAGCTCCTAAATGGTAAAATTCTAGGTGTCTTCACGTGAAGCACTAAATATAAAAATTTGGGCTTTAGGCTCAGTGCTCCTCTTTTGCAGTGGTGCTTTTTAACCTGAAGATGTCACTCTTAATTAAAAGATCTGGCTCAAAAACCGTCAGTGTCAGTTACAAGAAAGTGACTCTTTATTATAATGTCACATCAGTTCTACTTGAATGTCTCAGCCGAGGCAAAGAATGTTTAGAAAGTGACCTTGCCTTAATGAAGAAAATCATCTTGAGGAGAGTAACATATGTCCCGGCATAGATGCACAAGGAAAGACATGTTAGTTGCTAACCAGCAAAGAGGGTATATGCAGTATTTATAATGTGTGAAAGTCGTCGTGTAACAAATGGTGTTAATGATTTCTACTGAAATCAGTATAAAACATCACAGACGAACCAATTAGACCTCAGTGTCTTATTGGCGTTTCTGAATGTACAATGTGACACCACCTCCTTGTTTTTGTGTGTGTGTGTAGAGAGAGAGAGAGAGATTGGTTCACTGCCTTTATGAGTGACTTTGCATTAATGCCAGTGAGAATGAGTCATCGCTTGCGTCAGCTGAGCTAACGTTGTTTTGGCCTTGAGGGGCTGAAGAGCTCCAGATTCCACATTCATCATCAGGAGGCTGGTTAAAATGGTTAAGTTCAATTTGTACAAGTATGGACTTTACAAAAACAGTTTTATTTTCACTAGATATGATGCTCATAAAAAAGAGAAACATATTTGACTTCAGATTGGAAGAAGATTTATTTATATATATATATATATATATATATATATATTTATTCTTTTTAGCAGGATTCGCAGTTTGATCTCAATTTTTCATTCAGATTGGGCGTTCTTAGTGCATACTTGACTAATCTCTCACTAACTTGTATGCATCCTTGTCTGCAGATCCTGAAGCAGGAGTGGCCCAAGCACTGGCCCACCTTCATCAGTGACATTGTGGGGGCAAGTCGTACCAGCGAGAGCCTCTGCCAGAACAACATGGTCATTCTGAAGTTGCTCAGCGAGGAGGTGTTTGACTTCTCTAGTGGCCAGATGACCCAGGTCAAGGCCAAGCACCTAAAAGACAGGTCAGTTTTGAAGGCATTGCTACCAAAAACACCAACCTGCAGAGTCATAGGAAAGATTTGCTGCAGAAGGTCACATTCAAGTCAAGATTTCAAAGTATTGAAGTGAATTAGAAAACTTCCAAAGAATTTAGTCCTGTGGCTTATGTCGAATTTATGGGGATCATAAAACAGGATCTCACTGTACTGGATTTAATTCATTGATGTAACAGTGGTATCCATATGTAACAGATAAATATTTGGTGCTCTATCTTGCTCGCTTCGAATAGCTTCTGCTTTGTGGGCCTCAAACATTTTCATTTTCAGAGTTGGCAGGAAGCTGCTTAAAAGAACCCATGGCTGCTGATTTTTTTTGGGGGGGACTAGGTTGGAGGATACTGGGTATTTATAAAGCTTTAAAATTTGCATCACCTGGCCTTTCCTAAAAAGGATTGTGAACAAGACATAACCCTAACAAACTAAACAAGGTCTGAGACATTTGTCAAAGTAATCTGAGTGCTCAAATCTCAGTGGGTTCCCAAACTTATTTAAGTTACTCCTGTCCTTTATTCACGCTAAAATGTATCAAAACCAAAATAATACACTGATATAGCTTAAAATGTTAGTGTGTTTCATCTTTAACTTTATTCCTTTTGGAGATCATTTCATCTTAGACTTGATTAACTGTTCACAGTAAAAGTAACTTTGACCAGGGGTGCTCAAACTTTTGAATACACTGTACACAAGGTTTTCAGCTGTTTGCTCTGTGTGGCTGCACAGCATAGAAAACCAGAAACAGTCTGAGGCAGTATGTCAAAAATAAATACATTTATGTTCCTCTTGTGTGTAGATGAGTGTCGTTGACGTTTCTTAGCATTGTCCTATTGTTTGGGTTCAGCCTGTGTTGTATTATTCTCTTTCCTCATTCACAGAATCCCAAACCTGTTCACTTAGGTTAAAGTCATGTGACCAAGGGAGACATTTTTAAGATTATTGTATAAAAAGATGGATTAAAGAGAGTCCCCCTTAACTGACTGCTTGAAGCTATATGCAATGGCAGATGTCTGCAGAGTGGAGTCTCATTATGTTTAGACACAGTGAAATTGAATCTACAGACTCCAGTATAACCAAACAACCTGTAAACCACTGAATTTGACTAAACACTTTATGTACTGTTACCTACGTATATTTTGTCACATAATACACACAAACTCTAAGATTCCAAAGGGAAATTAATAAAATGGTAAAACAATCTTCATCCTTTTATTTACCCAGTTTATGCACCCTTACTTTATTTTAGTGCTGTGTTAAAGTCGCTGCTGCATTTTGCAGACACTTACGGTCACATTAGTGTTTCATTACTTCTCTCTCGTGGTGTCAACAGACTTCAGTCTGTAGCCATTTTCTTACATGCCCAGCAGTTTTTAATTTTTCTGGAAGTCACCCAACATCACCCAGTGCATTTACTTTGGGCCAGTTGGGCATCATGTGTGGACCTCCTACTCAGCCTGTCCAGTCAGCTCCATCACCTAAACCGCAGTTTATGCAGTAGTGCAAATGTATCTGAAGCGGACTATTTCCTGTTGTGTGCTCCATGGGAGATGGGACAGATGTGAAAAATATCCCAACCAGATTCTCCTGAACTTGCCCAAAGTTCATGTGAGAACTGCTTATGGCTGTCAGCATGTGTGTGTGTGAGAGTGGTGGAGTGTAGCGCAGGAGAGACGGGGAGAAGATAATGTTACTTGAGTAGGTGGCAACTTGTTAGCTGCTATCAGTGCAGCAAAAGCTTCCCAACAGTGTTAATTAGTCTATAACCAAAAGTGATCAAGCAAAAAGTGTAGGGTCTTACAATATAAAGCGCCTTGAGGTGACTGTTGTGATTTGACGCTCTATAAATAAAATTGAATTGAATAAAGTGATTAAAAAACAATGTTTTACAGTGTTTCAGGGCGTACGTTTTACTTGAAACATTTCGATAAATGTCATTCAAACTTCATAATTGGTTTCAGATGCTCTTTAACATGTTTTTTTTTCTTCCTTTCAGCATGTGCAACGAATTCTCCCAGATATTCCAGCTGTGTCAGTTTGTTATGGTATGCATTTCTTCATTTTACTTTTTTAGTACTGTACCGTCTTTATCATCCATTACACACCAGTGTGTGTTCTTCAGCTGACTGTTGTCTTGCTGTATGCACCTCAGGAAAATTCCCAGAATGCCCCTCTGGTCCATGCTACCCTGGAGACACTCCTGCGTTTTCTCAACTGGATTCCTCTGGGGTACATCTTTGAAACAAAACTGATCAGCACATTGGTGTATAAGGTATGGATACAATGACGCGCACTGTCATTTAGCAGATATCTTTTAATTGTAGAAATGTTTATGAGACGTGCATAAAATAACTTTTTTGTTTGTTTGTTTTAACTCAGTTTTTGAACGTGCCCATGTTCCGCAACGTGACGCTAAAGTGCCTGACAGAAATTGCGGGCGTGAGTGTGAGCCAGTATGAGGAGCAGTTTGTTACCCTCTTCACACTGACCATGTGTCAGCTCAAACAGGTGGGTTAACTGGTGGCATCTGACAAAACTGTACACATATGTTCCTCTGTTTGAGACCCTCGGTCGAATTTTAACCTGAACCGTATCTGTTCAGATGCTGCCTCTGAACACCAACATTCGGCTGGCCTACGCCAACGGGAAAGACGACGAGCAAAACTTTATCCAGAACCTCAGTCTGTTCCTGTGTACTTTCCTCAAAGAGCACGGGCAGCTCATTGAGAAGCGGCTCAACCTCAGAGAGACATTAATGGAGGTGAGAGAGGCACATTATCCTAAACCAGTTTAGATGGTCTCAAAGCTGCTATGCAGGCTGCACAGGAGAAAATGAAGGTAATTTGTACGTACACAGATTAACTGACATGTACATGTTCATAGTGTTACTGTTCCCTTGATGCTTCTTCAGGCCCTCCACTACATGCTGCTGGTGTCAGAGGTGGAAGAGACCGAGATCTTCAAAATCTGCCTGGAGTATTGGAACCACTTGGCCGCTGAGCTCTACAGAGAGAGTCCTTTTTCCACATCCACATCCCCTCTGCTTTCTGGCAACCAGCACTTTGACGTGCCCCCACGCAGACAGCTCTATCTGCCCGTTCTCTCCAAGGTACTGCATAGTGTTTATTCATACCACATAAATAAATAACATAAATAGATAACAAAACAATTTTGGCCATGTTGAGAACAGCAAAAGTCTATGATTGAAGTTGAATTTATGAATGTAGTCTCTTCTTTAAGAAGCATGTTTTACATTTATGGTGAAGATAACACAGAGTGCAAAACTGTTTCCACGAACCTGAAGCGTCTCAGCTCGCAGTCATACTAGAAAGACTTGGCTCCAGTCATTAACAGGTGGCTGCTTCACAGCTGCCAGAAGAGATGCTGCTTATAGTGTTTCTAAAAATCAGCAGCTACTAAATGCATACAAACTTCTTCTTTTTTTTTTTTTAAACTTGGTGATAATATTTCATGTTGTATCAGTGTGTGACATGTATTATCATTTACATTTATGAGAACACAACCTAAACTCTGTGTGTGTGTGTGTGTGTGTGTGTCAGTTGTTTTGCTGTGTATACTTGCTGACAGGTTATTTTATCTCATGTGACAGGTGCGTCTGCTGATGGTAAGTCGGATGGCCAAGCCAGAGGAGGTCCTGGTGGTGGAGAATGATCAGGGGGAAGTGGTCAGAGAGTTCATGAAGGACACAGATTCCATCAATCTCTACAAGAATATGAGGGAGACCCTTGGTATGAGTTAACGAGACCTTCTAATGTCTTTAAACTTGATTTATGGTACTGTGTTAAATCTGCGGCATAACCTACACCACGACCATCATGCTGGGTAAACACGGTATATTTTAGTACAAGGATTTTGTTTATTTAGCTAAATGAGATTGTGCTAATGTCGACCCATGCTGTTTTTGTGTTTTTTATAGAACATATATATGTGTGTAGACTCCTGTCTTTTCTCTTTCCTGCATTTCAAATTTAAAAAGTAGTACAATGCTTAGATGTAATTGGCTCAGTTTACCCATGTGATGGCAGAGCAATGCAACTCAGCAGCGCACACGTACAGGTGCAAACGACAGCGTCACCATTACAATGTAGGCTCTGCAGGGATTCAACACAGGACTGTAAATCAAGCTTATACTTCTTTTATAATAAACTTATTTTTTTAAAAAAGCAGTGTCTAACAGATGATAACCACAAGAAGTGATATTTTTGTATAGCTCTTAATGCATCCATCCAGTGGCTTTATCATTATTAAGCAGCTGGATTTTTATTTACTGATCAGACACATTCTCCAACAGATTAGGTGAATTGTTCTCAGCACCACTGTAATATTTAAATATTGTAGGAGAATCGGGCGGCACTGTGGCTCAGTGGTTAGCACTGCCGGCTGGCTGGGGCCTTTCTGTGCGTCTGCGTGGATTTCCTCCGGGTGCTCTGGTTTTCCCCCACAGATCCAAAGAAATGCAGGTTAGATCAATTGGAAACTCGTAGACTGGCAACCTGTTCAGAGTGCATCTGTTAGGACAGACTTCACCTCTTGTGATCCTGAACAGGATAAGCTGTTTAAATAATGGATGGATGTAGGGAAAGCTTTAGCTTTGACTGTATCATTGACTGAATATAAATTTACATTTGACTTGACTGGCTTGATCAGTGTCACCACCACACAGGCGTCAGTGTTTTTAGGGAAAATTCATTTAGCTGTTTTTGTTCATATATTTTATGTATGTTTGTTTGTTTTGTTTTTTTCTCTGTGTTGCTTCTGAATTGTGACTTTCTGTAACTTTAACTTTCAATTTAGTGGATACTGTACTCCGACCGATGATATCAATTTGCCTTACTATCCTGCAGTGTACCTGACTCACTTGGATTATGCGGACACAGAACGCATAATGACAGAAAAGCTTCACAACCAGGTGAATGGTACTGAATGGTCCTGGAAGAACCTCAATACACTGTGCTGGGCCATTGGATCCATCAGTGGAGCTATGCACGAGGAGGACGAGAAGAGGTTCCTGGTCACAGTCATTAAGGTATTGAACTTGTCCATATATACAGGTTTAGGTGACAGTGGAGATCTGCAAGTACTCTCCTGCAAACCAGGAATGTTGGATAAAGGGCTTTGAGTTTTAAAAAAGCTATACAAGAATCAGTTAATTTACATATTTTCCTCACTCATTAGTGAGACATTAATTAATAATATATAAATTAATATATTAAACATTTAACATTAAGCATACGTTTTATGCCTTGATTGAGTTTCTGAATTCTTTGCTTGTTTCAGGATCTTCTGGGGCTCTGTGAGCAGAAGAGAGGAAAGGACAACAAGGCCATCATCGCCTCCAACATCATGTACATTGTTGGCCAGTACCCTCGTTTTCTTAGGGCCCACTGGAAGTTCCTCAAAACTGTGGTCAACAAGCTCTTTGAGTTCATGCACGGTGAGCAATTGGAGTGTTTAATTTATTTAAAATTCCCTTTCTGCAGCTTTGTCTGATAAATGGATGAATAGATGGATACAGTTTTAAACAATGTGTAATTTCTCTGCCCTGCCCTCATCAGAGACCCATGATGGAGTTCAGGACATGGCATGTGACACCTTCATTAAGATTGCCCAAAAGTGTCGGCGCCACTTTATCCAGGTGCAGGTGGGAGAGGTGATGCCCTTCATTGACGAGATTCTCAACAACATTAACACCATCATCTGTGACCTTCAGCCTCAGCAGGTCAGCAAACACATGTGTATGAGCATTTTAATCCATAGAGAGGCACAGCTGTCTCTTACTAGCCTAGTCAAGTTTCTTTGCTGACGTGTGTGTGTGCGTGTGTGTGTGTGTGCACAGGTGCACACATTTTATGAAGCAGTAGGATATATGATTGGGGCCCAGACAGACCAGGCTGTTCAGGAGCACCTGATAGAGAAATATATGCTGCTGCCCAATCAAGTGTGGGACAGCATCATCCAGCAAGCCACCAAGGTAAGACGGTATACCACCACGTATTCACATTTCAGAGAGACAAGAGCTGTGTGTTAATGGCTCTCTTGGTCCTCTGTCCATCAGAACGTGGACATCTTGAAGGACCCAGAGACTGTGAAGCAGTTGGGCAGCATTCTGAAGACCAACGTCAGGGCCTGCAAAGCAGTGGGACATCCCTTTGTCATCCAGCTGGGACGGATTTACCTTGACATGCTCAACGTCTACAAGTGCCTCAGTGAGAACATCTCTGCTGCCATTCAGACAAATGGTAAGAGCTGCGTGTTTATTTGTCATCATGCAGCAGACTGTCAGTTATGTGGTGGTCACTACTGGCAGATGTTGGCAGGTTGTAAGCATACTGTCAGAGCAGTGAGATTAGAGTAGATCTGTGAGCTCTTTAACATACACATGCACAGACACAGATCATAAAACTCTGGGCTGAAGGCTGATTTCTTGTTTTTGTTTATTTCTTTCCTCTTTTGTACCGAGGAAATAGAATATCTTCATCATACCGCCTTCACTTGTTCAGCCAGGATTAAATTAATGTGGTAGCAGCAGATAAATATCAGCCAATGTTTTTTCATAAATGACATCTTATTTGCTGATACCAGTCATCAAGAACAGTACTGGCCAATATTCTGTTGAAAATGGGTGCAGCCCTAATGTAACATTTAATGAACTATAATTATATCATGGTTCTTCATTCCAGCCATCTGCCAAACCAAGTGTCCTCTGTCAGTTACCGCCTCTCTTTTTTGCAATACTTTAATTTTGGGTGGAATTGTACATGTGTAAAACATGTTAAAGTGGGATGTTATTACATTATACTGGACTTATTTAAAAAAAGCTGAATTCAGAGATGAGTGGTGCACATGACTTTTGTGTGAGCTACACACTCAGACACACCTGCTATGTGCGATCCTTTTTTTGGAGAAAGTCACATCCTCTGCTTGTGTTTGTGTTGCAGGTGAGATGGTGACAAAGCAGCCACTGATCCGGAGTATGAGAACAGTGAAACGGGAGACACTGAAGCTGATCTCAGGCTGGGTCAGCCGATCAAACGACCCACAGATGGTGAGAAGGCGCTCGCATATGTGGAAGCATGTCACCGCTGGGGGAGACAAACCTCATTTGTGAAGTCGCATTGAGGAAGAACAACCACATTCTGGGCCCATGAACATTCTCACAAAACATTTATAAAAACAACAATCTGCTGTATTAAAAAGGCCGATGATGTCAGAAGTGATATATTTACACTTGCGCATCCTCATGAGATGCTAATGCTGTAGCAGTCAGTGTGACGGCTGACTGCAGATCAGCTTTTGAACAATCCAGTTGGTATTTTTAGATCATACACAAAGCTTTTGTTCCCCTGCGGCAGACTTTTCTGCCCTCAGCCGTGTTTGCATCTGCATAACCATTTAATATTCATAGTTTCTCAGTGTACTCTGGAGCTGGTCACCTTTCAGAGTTTTATTCAGTGCATGTCAGCTGAGTTTGTTTTTTGGTGTCTGTCAAAGTTCAGCCTTTAAGAAGTCTGCTGATGCCTCCTGTTGTTGTTCTAGGTTGGTGAGAACTTTGTTCCCCCCCTGCTGGACGCCGTCCTCATTGACTACCAACGGAATGTCCCCGCCGCCCGTGAGCCCGAAGTCCTCAGTACCATGGCAACTATTGTCAACAAGCTAGGGGGGCACATCACAAGCGAGATACCCCAGATCTTTGATGCCGTCTTTGAGTGCACGCTAAACATGATCAACAAGGTACAACCCAGCGAGCAGCTGATGTGCCATATGTGGAAATTTGTTTTCCAGTGTTTCCTAAACATGTGATGGAGGCTGCATAACTTTGTCTTTCTCTTTATTGCGTAACCGTCAGTTTGACTGCTAATATCAGCAGCTCTTTGCTTACTTAGTGTAGTGAGGATCAGATCAGCAGGTTTGATTTGTATTACGATAAGCAATCTTTACCACATGGCCTTGCCTTCATAAACCAATCATAAACCAGAGGACTGATTATTATCTTCGTTGCTAGAAAACAAATTAAAAAAAATCTATTTCACAGTGTTTCAATCACTAAATGACTGCCTCAGTTAAAGGCTTGTATTCTGCAGAAAAAAATAAAAACATCAGGCATTAAATTGGCTCTTGTAAAAGGTGTGAAATAATAAAAGAGATAAAGTAACTGCTTTTGCATTAATTTTCACTACAAAGGGATCCCTGGTGTCGCTGGTTGTCTGCTTCAGCTCTTTCTCACTCTGTGACCTGAGCCTCTGTTGCCACTGCAGAATACATTTGGGACTGATCAGATGTCTTTAGACCCTAAAACATTTGGACAGTATTCTAAAAAACGTTAGTTACTTTGGATTGGGTTTTGTGTGAAATAAGACCTCAGGTCTTTGTATGCAATTTTTTTTACCTGTCTTGAGTTAAACCTGGTTTTCCTTCAGGTAGCTGAAGTCATGGAATAGTGACAGTCCCAGATAAACCCGGATCAGAGATCTTTGTATGACATTCCTGTGCAGGTTTCTCACTTGCTTGTTGATATTCTTGAAGCCCAAGAGGCAAAACAGTCAGTCTGCAGAGTAACTTTTCCATGTTCTACACTTTGGTAATCCAGGCCTGAACCCACCTTCAGTTTATGGATAAAAATATTCTTAATGCAGTCAGTGGGAAGCTGCTGATACAATATTCCAGGATTATGATATAACTTCACTCATAAACATTTCACAGCAAACCAGACTGAAATTCCTAATTCTTTGTTTCAGAACTTTGAGGAGTATCCAGAGCACAGGACCCACTTCTTCTACCTTCTCCAAGCTGTAAACTCCCACTGCTTCCCCGCATTCCTCGCTATCCCTCCAGCCCAGTTCAAACTGGTTCTGGACTCGATTATCTGGGCCTTTAAGCACACCATGAGGAATGTGGCTGACACTGGTAAGGCCACAGAAACAGACACACCTTAAAAATGCTAATGGAAAAACCCACTGTGGGCCAGGATCCACAAGCAGAAATGTGACACTGCAGGTGCGCTGTGATACTTTTTACTCAGCAATGCCCAGAAGCTCGCACTGAAACGTGCATCAGAGCAGCAGCATCACCGTGCAGCCTGGGTTTTAACAATAAGCTGCTGTGGCCTTTCTAGGACGTGCAACTGTAATGTTTGAGTTGTTTTAAAAAATAAACCATGCTTGTGTTTTCTCACCGCTCAGGCCTGCAGATACTGTACACCCTGCTGCAGAACGTGGCCCAGGAGGAAGCAGCCGCTCAAAGTTTCTACCAGACGTATTTCTGCGATATACTGCAGCACATTTTCTCTGTGGTCACTGACACGTCGCACACCGCTGGTGAGCTCACACACGAGTGAAGCATTTGTGTTTGTTTGAATCTGTATTGTCATTGTTTCGGATGATATTTATGCTTTAAATCTGACCGGATCGGCTCTGCAGGTCAGCTAAACATGAATCTTGTTAGAAATACCCGAAAAAGGAAGTTAAGAAGTTATCTGAGAATCATTGCCGCCTCTGTTTTTTTTAATTTAAAAAAGAAAAAAAAAAAGAAAAAAAGACACTCATGATCTGAACTGGATTAAAGTCACTAAACCAGGGCAGGTAATAATAACACCTCCCCCAGAGAACTAAATCAATTTGATTGAATTTGATTGGCTTTACAGAGATGAGGGAATTAGGGAAGGAAGATGGATTCATCTTCTTTGTGTGTGTCCGTGTGTGTGTCCTGCAGGCCTGACAATGCATGCGTCCATCCTGGCCTACATGTTTAACCTGGTGGAGGAGGGAAAGATCACTGCAACGCTGAACCCCACCAGCCCCGCCAACAACCAGGTGTTCATCCAGGAATACGTGGCCAATCTTCTTAAGACTGCCTTCCCTCACCTACAAGAGTGAGTGTGAACGCTATACACACCATCTCTTCTGGAATGAACTTCTGATTTTCAGTCACTGCTTACGTGTGTGTGGTTTCTGTCTCAGTGCTCAGGTGAAGGTGTTTGTGACGGGGCTGTTCAGCTTAAACCAGGACATTCCTGCCTTCAAGGAGCATCTGAGGGACTTCCTGGTCCAGATAAAGGTGAGCTTATCCGACTGTAGTAACTTTGGCTCTAGGTGTCATGGCGTAAATAATCCTTGAGCTCCTCTCAGGGTCAAAGATGTACACATAGTATCAGTAGTTACACTGAGCTGAATTAAGGTATTCCATCAAATTTGTGTATTTGAGCTGAACCAGATGGAGCCTAACCCAACAATGGAAGCTTGGTCTCTACTTATCACTGAATGCATAGCTAACTGCTTAGCTGCTGTTTCCACAAATAACACTTTCCTGCATGGCCAGGCTGCCCTGGGTTAATGAAAGGTTTGTGGGTGCTGTTGGAAACACTCGCACAATGTTGCCATGTGTCCTGATTGGTCCAGTTCTAAAGTGGTTTATTTTATCTAGGCTGTTTTGTGCCCTGTAGTAGACTTCTTAGGGGTAATTATGAGATCAACAAATCAAATTATTGTTTTAATAATTGGCAAAGTCAAACATGTTTCTTTTTTTTTTTCTTCAAAAGGTAATCAAAGGAGACCTGGTTTAATTTTCCCAGTTTCTAAAAAGCTCAGTCAGTATAGAGAATATTTTCAGCTGTGAATCTCATCTGTGAATACAAATATAGAAATGCTGGACAGGGTTCTAGCCAGAAAAACTTCACAGGCTGCCTGATTTGCGTGACCGTGATCGCTCTCGGTACTGAACGTACTAGCTAACTGCTGAAAATCTTGGGCCAGGCGATCAACCCTGCTGGAAATGAGCCCAGTATACCCTTTTAAATTATATTTGTGTTTTGAACTGTTTATTTCAAAATGTTGGGACACTAGATATGATTACTATTAGATGTGTTTGTTTTTAAAGACTAAATAAAGCATTTCCACCAAGGTTTTTCCTTTGGGTAGGTCGGTGTCCTCCAGTGCAAGCTAACTCCTCTTGCTTTTTGAATGGTGTCATGTTACTGCTGGCATACAGTTCTGTTTAGAAACTAATACAGTGAAAATTAGTGAAAGCCTTTAGGAGACCTTCACTCTGTAAGCTCATCCAAGTAGCTGTAATATGTCAGTCACGGGTAAATACAACCCTGTTACAAATAAAAACTTTTCATCTGAAAGAATTTCCAGCACCCACAGCGAGTATTTGATCCCTCCCTCACTCCCCCTGTAAATACTGTCCAAATGGGGTTAGGAGACGCCTCAGTTAACTGTAACACTAACAGTAGAAATGGAGATTTCCAGATCTCCAGATTCATTCCAGAGAGCTCCAGATTCATATTATCAGCCACTGCCATAGATTATATTATTATATTATATTATTATCCTTTTTTAGTTTTTCCTTATCCTTATTTAGTTATAATTTAAATTATTAGTGTTTTTATCCTTTATTCTTTCTAAACTGATGCTGCTGTAACAACAGAAACGTCCCTCTGGGATCAATAAAGTATTCTGAGATCTTGGGCGCTCTGGTGCAGGGTAGAAGTACGGCGTGGCCTTTAAGGCTTGTCTCTAACAGCAGCATTCTGTCCTTATGTCGCTGTTCAGGAGTTTGCAGGTGAGGACACCTCAGATCTGTTCCTGGAGGAGAGGGAGGCGTCACTCCGACAGGCCCAAGAGGAGAAACACAAGATCCAGATGTCGGTCCCAGGCATCCTCAACCCTCACGAGATCCCAGAGGAGATGTGCGACTAAGCTCCTGCTCAGTCTAACTGTACAGTACTCCAAACTTAACCCTAACCACAGCAAACACAACAAAACCCAAGAGAGGCACTTGAGTGTGGTGGGAGGCTGCAGGCCATCCCATTGGATGTTTGTTGACCAAAATAATGCCAATACCCTGTAAATGATTACCGCATCACCCTGTGGTCCTTTTTACATGATCAGCGTTTTCTATGGAGACTTTTTGTGTAATAACTTTCCAAAAATCTAACTTATGTTCTGTTGGTCTCGGGCCCATCGCAGACCTGCATGATGAAGTTGTAACGATTAGGACAAGTTAACCATGTTGTTTTGGATCTGTTTCCGTCACTTTCCTCATTCTGTTTCCCAGTTCTTCCCTCTTTCCCATCTCTTTGGTTATATCTAGATCTATTTTACACCCAGTCTGGGCAGGGCGGGGGTGGGGGATTGTGAAAAACAGCCCGTGTGTTGCGTCGGCATAGAAGCTTCTAGACCCGTGGTGTGACAGAAAGTGATCTTTTAGAGACGCACGCACCGCTTGTTTGGTGCCCCACGGCATTGTGGGAGAATGTGAATCTAATGGAAAATGAATGAAGGCTGAGAGATGCTGCTCGTGCCGCAGCATCTGTTGCTCATGACTTTCTGCTGCACCCAAAAACCTGAGCTGCTGCTGCTGCCGCCGCCGCCGCCAGCATAAGGTTTTTTCAGGGAAAGCAAAGCAAATATGTGCATATCATCCCAATTGTATAGCATCTTTAATACCATGGGAACATTTTTTTCCTCTTATTCTGTTTTTTCTTTTTGTTGTGGGTGTGTGCGCGTGTGTGCTGTCGCCTAGTCGACATCAGCGTTTTGTTTTCCTCTAAGAGGATTGTTGCTCATTTGTGAGCCTTCATTAATGGGATGTTTTAAGGAAGTGGCGGAGGTATTTATGGGTTCTTTGGTTGGTTGCATCTTTATAACAACTCCTGTTTAACTCAGATGGCTTTCAAGATTTTGAACTGTACTAATTTAGATTGTTTACCATGCAGTAGTGCTTCAAGAGACTACCTTTAGAGCAAAATGAGAAATAAACCTGGGTTTACATTTAATTTTGTATTTTTGCATTTTTTATTTGTAACTCTTTTGAGTTTTGTCCAAATAAAGGCTTTTTTTCTGGTCCAGAGAGCAAATAAATTGCCAGTGAGTTTAATTAGGAAAGAATGTATAGATCCAAATACGCATCCAATCTCTAATGGCAAATTTCCCTTCTCGAGGTGTTAACATTTGTTGTGAACTTTTTGAACTGATTAAAGTTGAGAATTTTATAACCCTGCCTTTGCCCACACCTCTTCATTCCACAGCAGAGACTGTTCATACGAGCAGATGCTGTTTTTGTGCCTGAGAATTTCAAAGTGCAGGCTTTGATCATATCAAGGTGAGAATGCAGTGTTTATCATGTATAGCAGTGCTTTTCCATTGAATTTGAACTTGTCACTGTCAAAGCTCACTGTGACCATATTAGGCAGGTTTAAACAGCTTGTTTTTTTTTGTGTGTGTGTGTGTGTTGGCCTACTAATCATTTCAAGCACAACAGAAATGACTGTTGCCATCCTGACATACCATCCTCTCAGCGGACGCTTAAACACTGGACTGTGTAGGATGTCTTAATTTTTCCTACACCCTTCTGTCAGCAGCTGGTGAATGACACTGCCCAGCTTTGTTTTAACTTTGAGAACCCGGTTTTAATTTGGAAAGAAGAAAGCCACCCCCCCCCCCCACCCCCTGCAGAGGCTGCTTTCACTTTCACTTACTGTAAGACACGATTTGCTACACTGTCGCTGATGGAGGAGACGTCTTATGTGGAACTAGTGCTGTTGTGTGAAATTAAAGCCAACCTGAGCAATGGAGCTGAAAATGTTGCGTTTGAATCCTGAGGTGCTGTAAGGCAACTCTGGTAAATTATTTCTGACCACTCTGTCGCCAAACATAGCGACTGCTTTGTGCCATCTTGTGTTGAGTCGCACACATCTAAGTGTGAAAAGAAGTGTTTTTGAACAGTGAGTTTTCAAAAGCACTTCTCTTGAGATTCTTCCCCACACTCCGACTCTGACACAAATCCTGAAAAGAAAGCTGATTGAGAGTAACTTTGATGGATGCCATCCGTCACGCGCACACGCAGCATGGCATCTGCCCGTTTCCGCCCAGACATCTTTGGCCAAGGTTGTTGCTGTGTAAGCTGACCCCTCCACTAATCTCTGTTAACATGCTGCTATTGCATTAAAGGTTATGCTGACGCTCTGCTGCTGAAAGTTGAAGCGCTCGTCTGATGCAATCCCAGCAATCTGTCAGCTCTGGTGCGACCGGAGAGGGAGACTGAATTCTAATTTTGCTCAAGTTTTTATTTCCATGTGTCACAGAGCCAGACTTTAGAGGCATCGATGCACCGTGGCTGCAAAAAAGCAACAGGAACACTTTATTTCTGCATGTCTTAGTGGGCTGAACATCTCACTCCTTTGGCATGTTTGATGCTCTCGTATCCAACCATCTCCGTGGGACCATAATTCAGTCCAGCTGTAACAGGACCCCCCCCCCCCCCCCTCTTTTTCCCCCCCCCCCCACCCCCCCCCCCCC
>VUQK01006413.1:69518-81996 GCA_015106715.1 Bujurquina vittata | reverse complement strand
TTTTTTCTCACTTTTTCATTTCCTTGTTCCCCTCCTACTCTTCTTCTTTCCACTATCATCAGTCAAATCACATCCCATCTCCAGCAGGTTTATCATACACTATATTTTGCCTAGACACATTAGTACGTGTCATCTGTGCTTCCATTAGTCCGCTCACAGTGTGCATTTTTTTTTTTTTTATCTATTCACCATTTTTAAATGTGGAAATCTTGTGAAAAATCTATGGAATTATGAATGCAGAAAAGTCAGATTTTGATCTACCATGCAATACCATCTGGTTGATTGGTAAAATGGCTTCATTTTTCAGCACGACAATCATCCCAAACACACTGCCAGTGCAGTAAAAGCACCTGGATGGAAAAACATACAATGGAACACTATCAGTCACAGATTGGCCTCCCCACAGCCTGGACTTTTTGACAATTTTGACCGAGTGGAACAAAAGGCAGCCAACAGCCTGGAGAACTATTCCTCAGGACTACTTATAGAAATTAAGAGAACGCTGCCGAAGAGAGTTCAGACTGTGCTGAAAAATAAAGGTGGTCATACCAAGCTACTGCATAAGTTATATATAAGTTATAGCAGCAGTAAAATCATCTGTGCTGCTGGCAAAAGGAAGATCTTCTAGCTTATCAGATAAGGTCTGTCGATACAGTCAGTAGTAAATCTCTACAGGTAAACTTGGATTTTACAGGGTCATCCCAGGTGTTCACTGTCTTTTAAAAATGTCAGTTATTTGAAACTTGTAAAGTGACATTTTACAAGCCCACGACTTGTATCTTTCTTTAGAGCACCACTATGTTTCACAGGATTGAGTGGATAAGATGAATCTAAGCACTTCAATGCAGTTGTATGCTGGTGTCACACAATTACATCTTTATAAACAGCTGTCTAACATATGTACAAGCTTATTAGGTTGATGCAAAAAGTTCAGGAAGTCACAAGTAAACACAAAATGGCTGATAAAACTTGCAAGTCATGCTGCAAGCTCCTTGCCCCCTCAATCCTTTATATTCCCGAGACATCTTTGGTGCTGTCAAACGAATAACCTTTTCGGAGGGAAAAGCTAATTGGCAGATCCGTTTTTTTTCCCTCTCTCTCTCTCACGCTCACATTAATTCTGCACCACCACTACCTGTCGCTGTGTTCACAGCCATCCATTACCTCGGTACGCTCATTACTGTGGTATGCCGCACTAATGCTAATTAAACTGCAGTGCCACAATTAGCATGCCGCCATAGACTCATTGTGTTTGGTTGCAGCGACTGCTAACCTCTCCCTGGAGGACAGCTGTAAGTGCTTTGAAATGTATTGTTAGCAGGGACAGCCACTGCTGAAAAAGAAAGTTTTTGCAATATTAAGAAACATCAAATTTGAAAGTTGGCCCAACACCTTCAAGTACTATTAGTAGCTATCTTTCCTTTGCACCTATCAGAGGCCAAGATCAAGTAGACTCGCTGATATATTAGTCCCATGTTTTAATGCACAACAGTGGGGCTGCTATGAATTCTCCTTTTGGGGTTGCAATCACTGAGTAAGTCACAGTGCAGTAATATGGTAATGTGTGTCCCATAATAATGATGGCATTATGATAGAAAGATTCAGCAATACTCAGTATATTCCAAAACAATAATCTCACATCTTTGTAATCTATCTATCTTTGTAATTGAAGATGGAAAAGCATCCAATAAAAAAAGATGACCGTCAAGAATTATTTCATTACTGCACTATTGTGGTGTTAGTGCATTAACAGTTATTCGATAATGCCTCACAACTCGTGTGTTTTGAATGCCTGCGCGTTTTAACAAAAAGATTCAATATTTGGCACCAGTGAATTAATAATGCATCCCAAGAGGAAGTGACACAATGTATGAGGTTGAAAAAGTTATACAATTCTGCCCATAGACTGCACCGGCACTCCGGCTTTTTAAAAAGTCCCATTCAGGTTGTCCCAGATTGTGCTATTTGATTGATTATACCTTTGAGGTACTGTATATATACACACGTGTGTGTGTGTGTGTGTGTGTGTGTGTGTGTGTGTGTGTCCTTGTTAGTTTATTTTGTACAGCTAGAATCTAACTGAATGAAAATGTATCCTGTAAAAAAAAATCATCAAATAAATAGTCATAGTTGTATTAACATATCCAGTCATAGATAAGGTTGCAATTAAGGTAAAGGGCTAGAAATTACAAGGACTCTGAGTTATTTTTAATTTGTAGCAACCATTTTATAATCCACTGATCAGCTCAATATTCAAGAACTGGTACTCGATTTCATATACTGCAGTCCTGGAGATGACCAACCCTCAGAGTTAAATGTATTCAGTTGTTTCTCTGATCTTAAGATTCTTGGATCTGTGGCATTGCTCTGATGTCTTTGCCCAGGGGAGGATGGACATCCCCTGTGTATGGGTGACTGCTTTCACCCCTCGCCCTCACCTCTTGGTGGGTGCTAAGGGAAGTTGAGGGAAGGGAACAAGGCCAAGAAGTGACAGGGGCATCAGGACGGAACGGGATGCTGCACATCCCAGTTCCCTCTCAACTGTCACCATCATAGTACACACACACAGGCACACGCACGCACACGCGCGCACACACACACACACACACACACAAAGCAATCTGCCTAACCCCCACACATCCACAACCAAACACACAACAGCTGCACACCCACTTTTAAGTCAGGACCATTGCTCACTGTCACCTTTTGTCACTCCAGCACGCACAGGGAAGCACAGACACTGGGAAATGGACACGCACACACACAAACACACCCTCGTGGTGGAGAAGGTGTCTTGCTTTTGTCTGGCAGAGCATGAACCAGGCATGGGAACTGACATGAGAGAGAGAGACAATGAATGAGAGATTTGGTGACAGTCAAAGGAAGTAAAGATATACTCATTTATATATATATATATATATATGTATGTCTGGTGTATTCCAAGTGATGAGATAAACTGAACGAGGGAGAGAGTGGTTGCATACCAAAAGAGAGTAGGGATTAGAGATTTTCTGGTGACGAGCGTATGTGAAACTCTATAAACGGGTAATCTAGGTGAGGATGTGAGGGGAAACACACACACTCATAACCACACACACACACACCCTATGAGAGATCACCTTTGAGAAATGGTACTCAGGTAAATCACCTCACGTCCCGTCACATAGCTGTTTCTATGGCAATAACAGCAAAGTCATAACACAATGACCCTGTTATATAATCTAACAGTAATCCCTACTGATGTTTCCGCATTAATGTCACCATCTGCTCTTGTAAATCATAAATCGAAAGGCTGAATAGCTTGATGTATATTTAGTCTCAAGATATTATGTGTAAGTAGTTAATTTCAGATGACTCTATTCACACAGGTGGTTGCAAAAGGAGGTGTGTTGTCCAAATTTGGGATTTAGGGGTATGATTTTTGTTTTTGTTTTAGTAGTTGAGCCTCAGTTTGTTCACGTTCCTCATACTGAACAAAGCCCGTTATTAATATGCTGCATGGAAAAGCTCCTTGGTTAGTTCAAATTGAGCCTGTTCAAAAAGGAAATGTTCACAGTAGAGCATAAGAAGGCGCCGCGAATATGTAATAGGTGAGACCATTTCAAAGACAGCCTTTTCCGAGATGTGTTCACTCTAAATATGTTATACGTGGAGCTGTTTTGTCATTCTTTCCAGTTAGCAACAGCGTGTGGCTGTGAATAAGCACACCTTAACACCTCAGACTGGATATTGACATGCCTGAATCAATAGTATCATATGCCACTGTCTATAGCTGCACACATGAAAGAAAATAATACCATATGCAGTAGATAAAGATAAGCCCTGAATGCACTGTTGAAACTCCATTGAAAAGCACCATGCTGTCACCCTTCAAGGCGCATATGAAAACATCAAAGTGGAACTTAAAATTTGAAAACACCTTTGGAAATACTGTAGACTTATAAACTAATGGTGTCCTTTGTCAATTCCTGGGCTTCTATTTTATGAATGCCTTGTCAAATTGGGGTGATACAGTAGCCGGACGGTGAACGATGAGCAGTTTCACAAATGTTCCTTTATTGGCTTTTAAATCCATTGTCTATTTTAAAGCATCGCATTTGTTCAACACACATTATGAGCGACCTTAAAACTTGCTGTGGCAATTTAAACTAACACTCCGACATACCTGGTATGGCCTAACAGTATTATCAGGGCCAGCAGTGGCATCACATTATAAAAAGCAGCCTAATAAACCTGTCACGGCATGTCGCCACTGCCTACTTCTACCAGGAGACTGTTTGTTTACTAGCGCGGAAGTGAGGGAGTAAGATGTTGGTGCCGTGTATTTTGACTACTTGTAAATTTGCATAGCACTGAAAGTCATGGCAGAGAAACGGCTGCTCCTCGATGCCCGTAGGCCTAGACTGGTGCTGCCAAATCCAGTCACCACCTACTGTAGTGCTAGCATTTTTTTAAAAAAAGATTTATAGTTTGCTGGAAAAGGTTGCGCTAATAACTCATTTGAAACATTTGATGAAATCAGCTGCTCTCCCTGCCTCACTTCTGGTTTTCAGGTTGTCCATCTACATGTATACACCCATCCCACAATAGACATGAAGCTATATATCAAAAATGTTGAAGTTAACTTTACAAATGCTAGCTAGTAATTCTAGTTTATTTATACACTAAGAGGGGTTTTTTATGTTGCTGTTATTTCTTTCTTTTTTTTTTTACCTCATATAGCTTTAAACTTGTGGAAAGAAGCAGTGTTACTGTATAATTTTCTACTCAGCTGGTGTTCTTGCATCAGTGGTATGCAAAGGGGATAGCTCAGAGATTTCTAGACCTGGGGCAGAGATTCTGCAATTTGTGTGTCTTCAAGTAGAGAGAGAGAGGGGAGAGTGTCCACACAAACTGGAGTAACAGGGTCATGGTCAGTGGGCCAGGTAATAACTCTCCCACCAGCCCCTTCATGCGGATTTCTGCTCTGTGGACCACCACTCTTAATGATAGCAGGAGGAGGTACACTTACTCTTGCGCGTGTTGGCGTGTTTGGTCACATGTGCAAGTGTGAGAGGGAGCCGGCCTGGATGTAGAAGTGTCATTTGACTGAATCTCTGTGACACAGATCCTGCTCTATGGTAACTTATATAGTCTGAGGCTATTACTATGTATAGACTTCTATATGGTGTCTGATGATGCATGGTTAGGAGAGTAATTGGTTTTTAGTTGAACTGCAGGGTGCCTATTTGTGGGGCATTGATTTACCACAAATAGCATTTAATACCACAATGTGCGTAATATACAACAAAACCTGTAAAAAGTCTTGTATTTCCACTGTCGAGCTGTTTATTCTTTTTTTTATCATGTATGCACATAATAAATTCAAACACTCCCCCTTTACCACCCTGCAATTTGTATGTACACTGAGGAATAAAAACGGCTGGACGTTTTCATTTCTCAAGCCTCGTAATAGAGACGCATTACATGATGCCTTATTCTATGCTTCAAATTTCCAAAGAATATTGTGTGATTGATACTGACCTTGGCCATTGTGTTTATATGCTGTTGCTATGACACGAGCTGAATGGTACTTAGTAAAATCATATGCATGCTATTTTAATTCATCTCTTAGTGTTGACTGTGGATTTTGCTTTTGGTCTGTATGCATACATTGCATAGAATAATGTGGCTGTGGTAAATAGCTGTGACAGCCTCATAAACAGTTGCCAAAGCTAAAAATCCTTCCGTGCCCTCTGCCCAGTCTCTCTCTGATTGTGCCACCTTATCAAAGGCTGGAAGAAACAAGAGTGCAGATTAGTTTTCATTCAGGGCGCATCTAATTCTTTCAGCTCATTTTCTCATAATGCGTCATTGCCAGTCAGTCAAACAGCTCTTCACAACAGCAGTGTTTACAATCCAAATTAATAGATGTTGGACGTCTAATTCTGTGAAGAAAAGATGGCTTGAGTCAGGCTTTTTATGACTGCTATTTGAAATCTAGATCGCTTTGATCTCTGGGGTCCTCTAAATGTTCTATTCTTTGATGTTTACAAAAGGGTGAGATTGTTACATATTGTTACAAATGATGCAATCGTTCTTTCCTTTCAGGGTCTGCGTGGATCGTAATTGAAAACAATTATCCAGCGCTTTGCTCTGATAATGCCCATCTCTCACATCAGTTAAACCATGTAGGGCATTATCTTAAACATCCTTTCAGTGAAGCCCCAAGTCCCCAGACGGCCACATACATTTTTTTTTCCCCTCTCTCGGCATGGACGCGGTCCAAATCGGTGTGTGCAGCAATCCTACACATTGGTTAGAGATTCAGTCAGAATGCAAGTCCATTTCTTAAACAACAATATTCATATGCATCTGTTAACCGGTCACCCACTGGCATCTCAGTAGGCTTCTCTGCGGGGATTGAATGAAGTAGGGAGGATTAATTTAATGAAACTAAACAGAGCATTGGTATGCGTGAATTGTGACAGTGTGCTGGTGGACACTAAACCAGACAAAACACGGTCTTAGCGCCTCGTAATTTGTGCTGAACATAAAACCCTAGACAGCAGCGCTATTGCCCGTTCTTAGAAAGATCAAGAGAAAATCGGTAGCTGCTGGGTTTTTTCCAACCTGCTCAGCAATTCTATGATAAGATGAGATGGAGATGCAATATGCAGTTCCTACAAGGTCAGAGAGAGCCAAAGTGAAACTTTAACTTCTGTGTTGTGTTCTAAAAATAAGTAATGCACCCCAGACTAAACCTTCCTCTCCAGTTCATCTTTAGGTTTGGTGCATGGTGGTCTTATGTCATTGTCACCTTTGTAGACCAGCACTTCCCATAAACAGCTTAACAGAAGATAATTTGATTAACAAGTTGAGGGATGTCGAATAGCTCAGATATGTCTCTGATATATCTCTTTATTAATTACATGCAAAAGGCACACTTGTCTTAAGTCTCAACTTAAGACACAATTAAAATGTTCACCACGAATATTTAAAAATAAGTGGACTGTCCCTTGAAAATACGGGAAAGAACTAAAAGCTAACAACCACGCGCAAACATCCTGCTAATATTCGTAACTTTGCTTCATTACCTTATTAACTTCCGCTCAGCTGTAAAAACAACAAAGGCAGACATTGAACTGCTATCAGAAGCTCTTAGAATAACAACACTCACGATCAATGAAATTGATTCATCACAAAATGATTCATAATAATATCAAAAATCTTTCTTTGAGTGTTTTGTGGTGAGAGATAAAGAGTGACGCCGTGTTGGTCATGTGAAGATTTTTACATGTGAAAATTCTGTTCTTTTTGTTGTAGGATCTCGAAATAGGAAATGAATCTATAGTAGATTAAATTCACTGGGGCAGAGTGTTTTTTGTTTGTTTAAAAAAAAAAAATCCATGTTTGACAGCACATCCTCATAACAAGCAAAACAAATTGCCCCCCGGTCCACTTTTTAGAGTAGAGGATCATACCTTGTCTCATAATCCTGTATTAACAAGTCCCAGTCCAGCTATGCCAGGTCTTGTTGTCCACTCCTACTGCATCATTATGTCTCAGTGTCTTGTAACTTTATTAAGATGCATCATAAGTGTCTGCAGATGATAAAACCTCAGCTGTAAATCTTGGTAGAAGTGGTTACCGCACAAACATAAACAACGTGTTGCAGTTATTCACTGCAAAATCGACATTAACAAGTCCTTACATCTTACAGCCCCGTTCAATCTGCTGTTTTCTCTTACACATGATTTTTCTACATCATCGTCCTTCCTTCCCTGCCACTGTCATTTACAGCAGGGAGCGTCTCATAAAGATGATGGCATAAATCTGGGTCATAATAAGGTTCAGCAGGGGACAGCAGATATATATATATCAGGCCTGAGTATATCCCTCATGAATTAAAATGTCACCAGAGTCTTATTGTCTGTCTGGTGACTCTTTCTGCAGTGTTTTTACTGTAACCAGATTTCTTTATGTGGAATTTTTAGATACAGTTTAATAGAATTATAACTTTTCTTCAAAGACGAGGGAAAAAAAATGAACAATAACTGCAGACGTAGGTCAGTCAGTTCATCTTCAAGTATGTGTCATCAGTAAAAGGTTCCTTAAACAGATTGCACCAGTTAATGATAGTAATGCAACACAGCCAAATATTTTGGCATGAAATGTATGTTTTTCTACCAGAACACAGCGTACCTTGACGGCGTTAAGGAACACACACGAAGACGGACACGATTATACACACGAAAGCAAATATTTGCAACCTTATTTCCAGAAAAAGTTGTGATGCTGCTTAAAGTATAAATAAAAATAGAATCAAATGATATGCATGTAACACTATATCTAAGTTTTTATGTTGCTTCAGCATTAAAACCGCCCATCCAATATTGTGTTGCTTGGTCTGCAGCAACGTTTACGTGGGTGGTATCTGTCAAAGCAACATCCACGTAATGCCAGAACCCGAGCATTAGAATGCAAAGTTTTCCTGCGGAACTTTGCATTTTAATGAGATGATCTATGTCACCCACTGCACCTGTCAGCACTTTTAATGTCGCGGTTGATCAGTGTGCATTTGTAGGTGAAAGTGTGCATTTTGGGGGGTTTCTGTGTGGGTTGTTTGCCTGCGGGTGACTTATATGATGTGGTCTTATTAAATCAGTGCTAGAAGAGGAGGCACAGACATCAGTGATTGAAAAGCACAAAGGAACCTGAAGCGATTAAACCCCTACTCAAACCGGCTTAGAAGGGAAAGCTTCACAGAAAGCCAACAATGGTTGCATTCCTTTAAGTCCTGCTTCTCTTCTGCTTTCTCTTCCAGTCTCTCTCTCTGCAGCGCTCTTTACCCCTCCTCCTTTCCTCTGCCTTTCTCGAACAGATTATTTCTTTTCATTTTCTTTGTCTGTCTTCTTTGCGGCACGTTAGGCCGCTTAACTTTACAATGCTCATGTCAGGTCAGAACCCACCCTCCCTCTGTCTGTCCAATTCAGGAGGAAAAAAGCTGCTTTCTGCATAAGGTATTACTGTATCTCAAACGTCAACCACCTCGAAAGTCTTTCTTTCATTCGTTCATTAAGGCCTCTTCCTTTCTTTTCAGCCTTTTATTTCTCTAAAGGATTTTTTAGGGCGCTCTCTGGATTTTCCAGGTTGTTAATTGCACAGAAAGTTTTTGTCTAAATCAATAGGGGATTAAACTTGAATAAGTTTATGAGGGGATTAGATTAGAACAAGAGCGTGTGGGTGTTTGTGTAGAGAAGAAGGTTGAGGTGATATTACAGTCTGAGCTGCTTTATTTCACTTAGGACTTCTCACCAGGCATATATTAACAGTTTTGTTTTTTTTTAAACTGTTTTTGCCAGCCACATCTGCTGGAATTTTTAATGTGTAAACTTTCCACTTCAACAGTTTTGGTGAGAATGAATTTCACTTCTCATACTGCCTTAATTACAAACCCATTTAGATCTCCCAGCTATGGGAAGTGACCTTGTAGTCTGTCAAGGGATAGTATTTGGAACAGGAGTCAGTAAATTCCTCTTACAGCACAAAGGGTCTAGTCCTCCAACTCCTCAAAACATTGTATTCTACTGGATTAGACAGACGTAATCCACCCCACCTTCCAAGAACATCCACATATCCACCTGTATTTGGCATTGCCCGTGAATGCCATGTCATTAATACGCTCCTACCTCTTTCCCAATGGGCCGTCTCCACTTCCACATATAGAACAACCATTGTTTTAAATGTAACTGCTCCCAGCCCTGTGGTGACTGGCCTTCCATTCACTGAACACTGAGGCTGATACGCTGCCAGAGAGGAAATATGATAAATGTGTATAGCAGCATCTGTCAGGGAGGGGTGGAGACATTCTCCTTTTCCCAGATGCCAGCAGGTGGAAAGGGGTAAGCCCTGGTCGGGTTACTGCAGGCATGCATATGTCAATAAGCATGTGTGTATTTGTCTCCATGAATAACACTCCCTGTTGTGCTTTTTCCAGGTGTGCCAGAAAGGAGAAATGTGAGCGCTCATCAGAGCCCCGGCGCTTTGCATCAGACATCAAACAGTGTGTGCGACTCAGTGTCCATCCAAACAACATCTCCGTGTCCCAGTTTAGCGTCACGGTGAGTGGAAAACAAATTCACCGAATCAGATACCCTGAAATAGAAACAATGATTTTGTTTGAGGTTTTAGATGCACAAACTTTGTGTCTTTCCCATCATGCAGTTACATATTCTTCAAATATCAGACATCGGTTTCTTCTTTGTGCCACTTTGAAGATTAAATTTGGTCAAATTTTAATTAGAAGTAATTCTATATATTTTTCTTCGGGTACAAATAGAAGACTTTTAGCAGGCAAACATGCATTTGCTTTAGTGGAGCCACGTTGCAATAGAACGTGAGGATAGCTGAATATGTTGCTAGTGAGAGAATCTTGACTGGCAGATTGACAATATCGCACTCTCAAGCATAATTTGTAATATGGTGGAATTATGTTGTAAATACTGATTAGTAGCTTGTTTTAACTCGGTAATCCTGCTTTATATGATTTTTACAGGCTGCCAACAGGCATTCCTCAAATCCTGACCTCACAACTTACAATCCCGTCCAGTGAAACGGTCTCCCAACAAATGTCAACAATCATTGACAGCATAGAGTTTAGCTCAGCTGTGTTTACTGTGATTGTTGGCAGCCAAACGCACCACTTTTCCCCCTGGATGTTTCATTCGCAAACAGCTGCCAGATTCAAAGGGTCTGAATTGTTTTTTATTGTTTAAGTGCATTGATTGGTGTGCAAGGGGCTGTGATCCATTGCAACAGAAATATGTCTCTGCAGAAACTGGGGAAACGGGAGCACTCAAACTATCTCAGCGTATGCCCTTGTGCAGCATTAGCATTCACCACAACACAAAATAACACATCTTTTCACATTTGAGCAAGAACGAGAGGCTAATGTTTTTAAACGGCAGCATGGACGCGATCGCACCATGGTTTCAGGAGAAGACTGATGCTGTCGGTGTTTCTCTGTTAAAGCTCAAGGTGGTGAATGATTGTAACTGTAGTAACACTGTAATAACATCTCTGTTGCAGCGAGGATCGCACGCAAACTGCTGGTTTTTATTTTTGTGAAGGATACTTCTGCAACACAATAATGATATTCATGGACGTGCCTCTGTGTGTGTGTGTGTGTGTGTGTGTGTGTGTGTGTGTGTGTGTTCAAGCCTTTCGAGTGCTTAACCTTTTGCCAGACATATCCCATCCAGGGGCTTCTGCCCAACAGACGAAGGCTCTTCTTTGACCTTTGTGTTCTTAAATATTTGTTTGGAAAGATAAGGCTCAGAAATTCTTGAGAGGAACAAGCACACGTCACAAGCTTTTATTTTTCTAAGCCCCTGCTCCAACCAATGCGAGCGGGTTGCACTCTTGCTTCTTATTCTTCTTATGGTACAGATGGAACAGCAGGGCAGTGTAATGCTGTGCATTGCTTTGCTGTGTGTGGGTGCAGAAGTTAGCGTGTCAAGAGGAAATGCAAGGAGAAAATTTTGTCAAATGTATTGCTCTGTTCCATCTGGGCTTTTAAGAGCTAATTGTTTCTTATATAGTTGATGTTTATATGGATTTCTTCTCTCTTTTTTTTAGCATGCCAGTTGCTGGTGCTGCAATAATGCACTCTTAAATCTAGATCTAATATTTTTGTCACTACTCTGGAGTAGGATCTAAAAAAAGTACCAAAAAACTGTCTTCTTTGAAGAGACTAATTTAAAACTTACTTAATAATAAATGTAAGATGTAAAATTCAAGTCAGTCCTCTTTTTCTGTAGCATTGACTGCATTTGAATAAATCCCCTCTGCAGCTAGGATATTTTTCACCAGGCGAAGATGAACGGCAACGCATATTCTCAGCATTAGACATGGTGTTTTATAAACTACCGGAGGTCATTTGTGTGCGCGCATTTGTCAGATGTTCCTATTAAAGATGAGTATGTTATTTCCATACTCATGCATCACTGCTGCGGCGAGACTCTAAATGTAATTGGCGGAACTCTGGGTCTGGCTGCGTTTCCTTCTTAAAAGGAAATGTAAATAAAAGCAAGAAATAAAGGAGGAGAGAGAGGGGAGAAAAGCCACGCACTGTCCGGCTGTGCTGGATGTTGTGTATCTATTCACACCAGTCCCACTTTCTTTTCATTAAATAGCAATATAAAAACAGCTCAGGTCAGCCCTTCTGTGGCGCTGAGGCAGCTTTCAACGCCACATCACAAGTGCACTACGGGGCTACGCCTCAAATCAATGCCTGGACCAAGGCCTCCTGGCAGACACAGTTTTCCATCGGTATGGATATTTTGGTCTTGACCCCTCTCCACCTGCCTTCTTTTCCTTTTATTCAAGGACATTTTTTTTTTTCTTCCGCCCCCCCCTCTACTTCACCTGAAGCCTTTTTTTTTCCTGAGACCCACAAAAAGCTTACCCAGACTTTTCAAATTAAGGGGGAAACTTT
>VUQK01006413.1:54457-69304 GCA_015106715.1 Bujurquina vittata | reverse complement strand
CTTTTGCCCCCCCCCCCCCACCCCATTGTTCATGGCCTCATTTGTTCCTCTCAGACTTCCTTTTAGTCATTTCATCCTCTTGGCCATAGTTCGTCCTCCACTTATTCTGAGACACTTTCATTCAGTTGGCTGGTTCCAGCTCTTCTAAAGCCGCCTCCCGTGTTTACAGAAGTGTTGCTGACTTTTGTGTTTGTGTCATTTTGTGTCACCTTTTGCAAAACATTTCACATGAAAACAACTTTCATTCACAGAGAGCCAGGAATTTAAGATGGAATTGAGAAATCCGTGTAGCTCATACAGTAGACGCCAAAAGCATAGTGAAAGGTAGCAGTGCTTACGGCGACGGGGTACAGCCCGTTAAGATGGCACTGATTTCAGTTTTAGCTCGAGCCATGTCTTAATGCATTAAAGTGTGTTGATGCTGTGTGGACAGTTTGGCCAGGATACACACCTGACACCTGCTTCAAAAATCCTCCCGGTGCCCCCTTTGGCCACTGACCACTCTACTGATGGATCTTTACTCTGCAGCGAACTTGCATCTGTTGCCTCCTAAGCAGCATATTTGAAAAACGTGACACGCTCACTGATGTGTGTCAGCCATAAAATTGTTTATCTCAGACCACGGGGCAGCTATAAAATGCACCTGGATATATGATTCATCATCATGTATGTTTTAAACCGATGAATGACTTTCATGCTGTCATGTATGTGTTATCTCTAACTGGCACTGATCTTTTTCATTGTATCCTGACAGTTTGTGCCACTTTTCTTTGCCTTTATGCAGTTGGTGTTGGAAGCCCATAATGTTCCAGAACTCTCTGCAGGTGTCAACTGTACATTTGAGAACCTGGCTGAGATGAATGGCTTGGTGGAGGGAAATCGAATAAAGTGCTCCTCCCCCGCTGAAAAGGAAATGCCACGGATAATTGTTGACAAAGGTAAAAAAAAAAAAATGATCAGAAATGTTTGTACAATAAATATTAGGAAGACTGACTGAAAAGCCATTTCTGGAGTCATCACTTATCAGATTTGAACTTGAATGACTGTCAGGTACATGCACATCTGGATGTTTTCCCTTCAGTCAGAAGCATGCTAGTCCTAGGGCAATGAGTGCTCTGTGAATTTTTGTTTTCTCATTGTCATCAGTAACTCGGCACCCCTCGGAGCACTGCCTTAGGATATGTTTAGTAATTGAATGAACATTAGTTATTTGTGTGAATGTGGGAGTTTTCTTCCCTCCTACCTTAACACGAACACGCTCTAGAGAGAGTTATGGGACCCTAGTTAACCTCAGTGCAAAAAGGAGAAAATCACACTTCACAGCATGGCTTTACTACAGTATTTCAGCTAACATGTAGCCTGGAGATAATATAGTCTCTATGGGCAGTGTCCCTGTGTAGTACAGCCTAAAAAAGTTCTGATCATTTTCATTTACATGCACTTTTTCTTTTGATAACCCTGTCCTCCTCTCTCTTGGGTGGCCAAGCTTGTTCTAATTGAGAAAAGTCCCATCTGGGAAGGTCTGTCTGCAGGCAGTTGATCCTTCACCAACACTTACGTGTCTTTGTGTTTCGATAATGAAAGTGCCGTCCCTTCATTTTTCTTTCTGAAAAGAGAAGAAGAAAAATATTAGGATTCAGCTGTAGGGCTACCATTTGTGATGGACAAGCTCTAAAGAACAAGATATTTGCAATTGCGTATGTGTCATGTGCAAAAAAAAAATTAACTTCTGCATTGTTTAATGGATTCAAATACCAAGTGTTCATATTTTTCTTTATTCATTCATTGCTTCTAAAACAGAATGACGCATACATGTGCCTAACAGACATATGAAACCGCTGCAATAAAGTTGTCCACAGACAGTGCACACGTACATGTACAGCTGAAAGGGAGCCTGAGGGTGCTTTTGGGAATTAAAAAAAAAAACATTTGTTCACTGTTTGTTCTGTCACATGTAAACCTGGTAATGCTGCAGTCATGCAAACACTGATGTGCAAATATGTACACAGAGTCACGCACAAATGATCTATACAGCATTTCCCCCTGCACTCACAAACACATGGTTTTCAGGTTTCAGGGAAAGGAAACTATTTCAAATATTTGCATCTTTTATCTTAAATTTTGACTAGTACTCATTAGTCCAAGCTTGGTTGAACGGGGGAAAAGGGAGAGCGACGGATGAAGTGACGAGAGGCGGGGAGAGATAGCGTTAGCAGGCTTCAAGGTAACATTTAGGTGGCCTAATTAGGACAGATCCGTTGTCAGCGGTGCTTTACTGTGATTGATGAACGATTCCTTCTTTGTTGGAGAGCTGGGGAGAGACACCGGGGAGACAGAGGAGTTGCAGCGTGGAAGGAAGTGAAGAGACCTGCGTATAGAGATAGAGTGGGGATGAGGGAGAGATATGTAGGTAGTGTGGCGAGCGAGAGAGCATTTAGATGTGTGGATGTGCTGTTGAATTAAACATGAGCTCCTTCATTAGTGCCAGACAAAAGGACACACCAAATACAGATGAGGCGCAAGCTCGCGTGCACGCACACACACACACACACACACACACGGCGCACACAAACATGCACGTGGTTTGTTTTTCATCTTCTTCTCCCTTTACCTTGTCAAAGACTCTCTCAAAGACTTTTCCAGGGGAATATCGTCCACCCCGAGGGAAATGCGCCAACTTTTGTTTCTTGTAAGACAGCAGGAACAGGGGGAGTTAACCCAATAAAACCCTTCTACTCTCTTTCTCTGCTAAAGTACACTGCCTTTACCGCTGCAACAAGCTGATCACCTGTGGCTCCCAGCGGTGCAGTCATTTTTTCTTTCTACGGATACCTAACTAGATGTTGCAAAAGGATATTTGAGTAAGTGAATGAAGTGATCATCGCACAAGCTGCGGTGTCGAGCCTCTGCTTATGCTGAAAGAGTAGCGGTGACACTCTGCCATTACCATTATAATACTGCTTTGTTTCTGCAGTTTGAAGTGTTGAATAAAACTGTCAATAATGGCTTCAAGTAACGTGTTCGGAAACAAAAGCAATTCTTTTCCCTGTTAGTTCTCATTCTTGATGTCCTTGTCCTGCTTTATTTTTATTTATTTATTTATTTTTTTTAGCAGAACACTAAAGCTTTCTTTCTACATCTGTGTATCAATTTTGACTGTTTTCTCCAGGTGACCACCAGATCGTGCAGCTCTATCTCAAGTCCAAAGAGACAGGCCTGGCATTTGCAAATACAAGTTTTGTTTTCTACAACTGCAGCGTGCACAAGTCGTAAGTCTGTGTCTGCTAATAGTTTTCAAATGCACTTCAGTGACAGTATAAAACAAGGAGCTACTTACTTTGTATCAATACCTCGGGGCCAGAACTAAAGACATACCCGATGGGTCAAGGCATCCAACATTTGCAGTTTGCCTTCTACTTCCTTGGCCTAACAGCAGAGACTTTGTCACAAATCTAACGCCTTCATACTGATGAAAAACTGTCACTAACTGTGCACATTTTTAATTTGTGTCCTTCTAGGTGTTTGTCATGTGTGAGTAGCCCCTACCAGTGCCACTGGTGTAAATACAGACACGACTGTACCCACGACCCGCGAACATGTTCCTTCCAGGAGGGGCGGGTCAAGAAGCCCGAGGTGAGTCCAAAACCGAGGCAAGGATTAAAAGTTTGCCCTGACTTTTGCTGTTGCTTTCAAGCTACACCGGTATCAAACCCCACTGTAGCACTAGGAGGGTAAATGATGCCAGACCTAGGTGAGGATTGTAAAAATTTGCTGTCAGAATTGTTGTTTAAGCAGCTCTCAAGGGGGACCGTGTTTTCTAGCATCGCTTCTGCCTATAGATTTAAAGAGTGTCAAATTACATCCCATTAAGACGTTGTCCACAACTCCTCACAGATTTTATTGCTGCCCAGTTTCAGCCAGCCTCTGGGTATTGAGCCAGCTAAGTTATAAAACATGGTGAAATAAATTGAGGGGAAATGTTTGGCTATGTGAGACTAATAGCCATCGGTGGAGGTTTCACATGCAAAAAGAGTTATGTTAAAAGGACTGAGACACCTTTCAGCTGTAGTGCTTCCATCTGGCATGAGTCTCTTGGCATGTCTCGCTCTTGACTGCACATCAAAGGGCACTGGAAGCTAATAAAAACTGAGTCATTTCCACTTGCCCAACCCTATTCCCTGCGACAGCTTAGTCTGTGTGAATTATCAATAGTATTGGCAGCCAGTTCTATTCCCTTCGAAACAGAGCCCACTGTAATTAGGCTTCTCTGCTGCAGAGGACAAGCCACTCGCTGGATGGGGTACATTCAGTGAATGCCCCCAAAGCAGCCACTCCCCATCCTGGGAGAGAGGATTCATGCTGATTTAGAGTGGCTGCAGCAGTAGTAGCCTTTAGTGCAAAGCAAGGAAGTAAAAGAAATTTAAGGGCTGTGCGCCTGTGGGCAGAGTATTCCTGTGTATCTGCATTTTTCTATATATTTCGATGTGTACGTACAGTGTGTGGTTGTCTGTCTTTGGCCTGCCTGGTCACTGACAATTCACTGTGGCTTTCAGGGGGAGGGAATTTACCGGGAGTGAGTGGCCTGTTAATCTTAGCCTGAGGTGAGCTATGATGAAGATCACTAGTGCTCATGTCTAGGTTGGCAGACGCTGCACGACGGGCAGGGACAAGCTTAGCCAGATTGTCTCCTTTGATGAGCAGTCTGCTCTCAATTGTGTTATTCTCCCCCATGTTTCCTCCAAGCCATTCAACCTGCTCAGACGATATTATTTTCTTTTTACGCCTTTTCCATTATCCTTTTGAACCTTCTGCTTAGTTAGGCCCAGGCACGAGTCTTTGCAGGTTTACTTTTCCAATTAGCTCAGGCGCCGATGGTCAATATTGACTCTGGATAATAGCATGTGAATCCTCTCCTATTGTGTTGCGGACTAAAAGAAAACCATAAATAAAGAAAGGCGGATTTGGTATTAGCACTTTAATGACATCCGTTTTTTGACATGTTGTTTTGAAAAAGGCAGGTGTTTTGCAGACTTAATGACTTTTAATTTGCTTTTAATTAACCCCCCCCAAATCCAAGGTCATGTGTTTTCTGCCAGATTTGTGGTGGTCTTTTTGAATTAATAGACACACAAACATACAAGCTTGAAAAGCGCATACAGCCAACGAAGATTTTGCAGATTTCACAAAAGGCATCAAGTCAACTTTGATCTGAAGCGGGGACGGCCTCTTAGTGCTGCACATGAATTTTTGTGTACTATTACAATTAGGGGATTTCAGGAAGTGATCTGAATAATCCCCTAACTCTATGCTAATGATCGAGGCCAGGCAAATCTCCCTACTGGTTGAGCTTGTTGTTAGTATGCATTGCAGGACCGAGTTAAAGCCAGGCCTGAGCGTACAGGGGATGCCTTTTTATTCACACCAGCAATGATATGGGCACACGGATCAGACATTTGCCTGTTGGCACATTAACCAAGGGCGTGTCCCTGTTTGCCCTCCACACATGTCAAGGACTTAGCCATCATATTGATGAGCCTCGGTGACAAAGAACGTTCAGTTGCACTGTGGAAAGAGCCAATAGTGGTTTCCAGCCATCGCTGTTGCATATGAATAGGCTGTGTTTGCCCAATAAACAGTATTTGTTTTCCTGCACATTTAGCTCTTTTTCACTCTGCGTCTTTCATCCCCAATTCACACATGGTCTCACCTAAAGACACTGATGAAACTGAGGACACTTCCTGTTCTCTTTGTCTGATGGAAACCACAGGGGGATATTTCCCCTTCTTCTTCCCCCATCTACAGCACAGCATGTTCATATCCTGAGTTGCTGCCAAGCCTTTTCCTAATATATTCAGTTGGTAGGAAGATACAAAACACACAAAAATATTAATGTTACCAAAGACCCATCGCTATCTCCTGGCACATAAAGTCTCCTATGCTTTGTTGTTGTTTGATTATTTGGTTCTTGACTGTGTGATCAATGCTGTGGGGTTTATTTACCAGGAATTTATTGATCAAGTGATCAGGATAATGTTATTAAAGGAGCTAAATGCCAATTGTAATAGCTATTAGCGGCCAATATTAGACAGAAATGGTAGCGTGAGGTGCTTTGGTTCAATTCTTGGACAAATCAATGCCACGCACAAGCAGTGACTGTTGAGGACTAGTTTGAGTATTTGAAGAGAGAAGAGGGAGACTGAAAGGAGGAGATGCAAAAATTGAGAATGAAAACAAATGAAACAAAGTTGAAATGAAAATTATAAAAAAAAAGGCATTGAAAGCGAAAGATTAAAGAGCTAAGATCTGAAAACAGAGGGAGAAAAAAAGGCGCAATAACAAGAAACAGAAGCAGTCAGATGATGAGAGAGGCTCCAAACAAACGGCTGCAGTTTGGGAAATTTGTTTGGAAATGGCGAACAGAGAAATGATTACGAGCAATGTTTTTAGCATCTGGCCTGGCAGATGAACTTGTACTACATGTACATTTTAACTGAACTCTCAGATGTGCTGCAGTGCTGCTGCTGCTGCTGCTCTGATCTCAAGTCTGAACATTTGGTTTATTGAGTTGAATGTTTTCATAACCCAGAGAAATGATGAATAAACTAATTGTATTCAATGCTAACGTTCTTTAAGAGGAAGGATGCAAAGACACAGAAAAGTTTTTTGTTTGTGTTTTTGAAATGGCAAGAAATTAAAAGACGGAACCAGTTATTTGGGAAAACTTTAAGGCAAGGAATGAATGGTGGGATAAAAACAGGGAAGAGAAACGGGTGAACAGCAGAGTGTCTTTGCCCGCGGCTCTGTTGGATATGATAAAACAGAGGCTTGTTAAGGGGAGCTCTTGGTAACCACTGAGTGTGTGTGTGTGCATGTATAAAAACTTAAGATCCTCTTCATCTTCACACCTTGCACTTCTATAATTATGTCTCTCTTTCTGTCTCTCTCTCGCGCTCAACCTCCCTCCCTCCTTAGCTTCAAACTATGCCAAGGGCTTTTACATTCACAGTTCCCATTCTGCTTCCTACTCTCTGTCACTTTCCCTATCTCCACCCATCCACACCTCCCACGAGGCTCTAATTATCAGATCTAAGTAGGTCCCAAAGAAAAAAAGGAGTCAGGAAAGAGGGAGGGAAATCAGTGAGAGAGTTGATAAGAGAAATGAGAAGGGTCAGTGAGATGGATCAGACAACACCGGCTGCATTTAGAGGGAGAGAAATAAAGGAGGGGAAAGGCATGACTGAGAACCAGAGGTGAGGTTAAGAAAAATAATGAGTCAGTGATAGAGAGAAGAAGAACGAAGGGTAATTACATGTCGACTTGGTTTCTCAGACGTCAGAGCTTATTATGTTGTTATGAGTCATGCTATTGACAGATACTCTTCTCCTTTTAGTGATTTACTGCAAATGTTTGATTACACCACTGTAAGTCACTGAAGTCCCCCCCACACACACACACACACAAACTATAACACATACAGTTAAGCTAGCTCCATCCACATCAAAGTGTAGTTTGTAGTCCCCTCCTCTTCTGCTTTAATATTACTGCTTTGTGTTGGCACCACAGATTAAATTAACCTCTTATTTATTGCATGCAATAGGAATGTGATTAAAATATATCAAATTCAGGGAAATAAATAACTGAAAATTTCCTTTTTTCTTTCTTAGAAGCCATTCTTTTAACCCCCCACTGAAAGAGTACAAAGTGTTTTTTATCATTAATACTGTCATTTATCATTTGTGTGTGTTTATTGTATGAATGCATCTATTTGTGAATCTGCATTTGCTCCCCTGCCATTTAATGTACCTCTGTCATTGAGCTAGAGAAGGAAACAATAAATGCACAGACATTAAGTCAACCTAACACTGACATAAATCTCAACAGCAACAACAAGCATCACTGCCAGCAGCATGAGCATCTCTAGCCAGCTAGGGGATATGCATGTGTTTGTCCAAACCAATAAAAGCCCACTTGGCCTCAGGAAGAGCTGGCAATGATTGTACTGTTATACAAGTGTGCCTCAGTGTGTATGTGTACATACAAATAGAAAGATCAGAGCTAAGTAGCAAAATACACAGGCTACCACCATTATACACGCTGCCTCGGTTGTAAATTCTCTTCTGCATTGTGCATTTAAAATTGGTATTTAAAGGTGCTAATCGAGTTTTTACTGGTTTTTAACAGACACGGTGAATGACGGCTTACAAATCTGACGAAGATTGCGGTGCATGGTTGTGAGGTTATGTTGCAGTCAGTTTCAAAATTCAGCCTGCTCGGATGACGTTATTTTCTTTTTCTGAATCTTCCATTATGTCATTACCTCTAAAAAGAGCCATCACTTTGCATCAAAGTGATGTATATATATATATATATATATATGACTGAGACTGGACATCTAGTCCAGGTACACACACAAAATGACTTTTTGTTTTAGTACATGCCCATTCTACAGTATTGTTCTGTCTGTTTGTGTTTTTGCCAAACTGATAAACTGTACTTAATCGCATTGAGAAAATGTGATGAAGTATAGTAATTAGCCCATTTTTATGAGTTGCTCAATGCTCTACTATATAAATGTTATATTAGTCTGTTGTTAGGTGGTGGCCAGACAATGACTTGGCATCACAATCTATCACCTTTATAATCATATTCAAGTTTTGAGGCTGTGAATTAAATGAAATTAGAATAAGATGCTTTCATAAGCTGTTATAGGTGCCTAAATGCACTTCTAACACCTATAAATGTAATTCTGGCTCATTAAGTGGTTGCCAGGCAATGTGAGGGCATCAAAATGTATCACCTATATAATAACTGATACGCTGTACTTAATCAGATTGAGAAAATGTGATGGAGTATAGTAATTAGCCCATTTTTATGAGTTCCCTACAATGCTCAGGCCCTGCTCTACTATATAAATGTCATATTATTGTTAGGTGGCTGTTAGGCAACATGATGATATCATAAAATCTGATATAGATAAGACCCTTTGGGGGGGATTGTGTAGGAGTTTGCAGACAAGAAAACAGAGAGAGATTTTGTGTATTAATAAGAGGTAGCTGGAGGTAAATTATGTTTCTCGTGGGGTCTCATTGAGCTCTAGCTTACATGGTGAGCGTATATGCATGGGCCCCTAGACATTAGTGTATATATTAGTATGAGATTTCGATTCACCTCAAACACCCCAGTGCACTTTGACTGTTATTTACTGTGCCTGTGTGCACCTCTATGTCCTGTGATGTGTACGTGTGTGACTCCTGTTTCCTCATCATCATCATCATATGCCGCTATCAGTCTACATCTGTGTCTTCAAGATTCAGCTTAAGTCACTGTGTTAAGTCATACTCGGCTGCTTTCCATGCCTTCATTTCCACAAACCAGATCAAATTCATTGTCCCCATTGTTCAAGCGTATTAACTGGAAGCGACATGATTAAAAATGGATTGCATCTCTCTTTGCTCTCCCACTCATTTTCATTCACCAAATATGACCCTTCGTTCTTAGGAAAATGAGATTTGGAAGAGCAAACACGCATGCACCGCAACTTCCTTCCTCTCCTTCACCACTGAACTCGCTCACCCTGTGTGTCATTTATCTATAATGACTTTGTGAATAGTGTCACAGAGCGTTCCCCTCTCTCAGCACGCAGCTATCCAGTCAGTCACTCACTTAGCCTAACCCAATCAAGTGGCTTTTAATGAACTTCAAACAAGTGTTATCGCCCAGTTCAACGTGCGCTTTGCTTCAACCCCCCCCCACCACCTCCATCCATGAGGGGGCTCACCTTATCTGCTCTCCCTCTTTTTACCGCCTTTCCCTCTGCCTCTTTGACATGCTAAAACTCCTCCTGTCACATACGCTTCATTTTTTTCTTTTTTTTCTTTTCCGTTGCTCTGTTCTTTTGTTGCTCTCCTCCCTTATTTTACCGATTTTGCCGTCTCTCTATCCACTACCCTTCAGAGAAAACATGAAACATTTTTGAGTACTTCAGGAAGCGCTGTTCTTCATTTTCTCTCTTTGCCCTGCTTTGCCACCCATTTCACCTTTAACTTTTGCTTGTCAGCCACTTTCCTGCTCTCTTGATGATGCTTTTTGTTTCAGGCATCCTCTCTGGCCTTTGCCTTTCCTTTTCTGTCCATCTCTTCCCCTCTCCTCACCTGTTCTCTTTTTCTCCTCTTCATCTTTCAGGCGAGTCATGGGTGCTCTATATTTAACCAGCTGCTCACACCTGAATTGATTGGCTGTTAATTTTAGACCTCCAATTGCTAAGGGACTTGCACCTTTCTCTTGCTCTTTCCCTTTATCGGTTATTTCACCTTACCTCGTTACTAGAAGTATCACAAATATCATTAGACCCTAGATTTTGAAAAGGAAATGCTCAAATACCAACAAAGAGCTCAAATTCTATCAAATTCCATAAGTGTCTTTTTTTTTATCGCATCATTAATGCTCCTCTCATGTGGATGATGGCATCAGAGTACCTATTGACCTTCACACACTGAATGCGAGCAGGCCATGGGCCTGTAGGAAACACAACTGACCTCAGCGCAACAGAAAATCTAACAAATAAAAGCACTCAACACACTGAAGTGGCAGTTAAATTAAACAAATGTTTGGGAAGTGCTGTTAGGTGGGACCTGGTGAGATAAATGAGGAGTGTTCATTTTCAGTATGCTGTGTGTCAGTCAGGTTTTAGGAAATGTCCTGGTGCAAGCAGCAACCTTCCTTACTGACTTTCAAAAGATTAAACTGATTGAAACTGTTATTTATAGCATCAAAAATGGACAGGTATGCGCAAACACAGTGCCATAACCAAGCTAACATACTTGCCTTGCAAGAGCTCAGTGCTGCATTTGGCACCAGTGATGGTGACATTTTATAGGAGACTGTAACAAATTACTGGGAATAAATCAAAAGAACTTCTAGGCCTAAAAAACTGAGCCAATGTGGACATGCCAAAAACTACAGTCCTTTTGGGGCGCACTTTATCTCTGGCTCCAAAAGGAGTCCCTTTAGACTCCCATATTAAAATGCCCAACTTTACATTAAAAAGCATGGCTACGAAAAATGATTTTGCTCTCCATGGCTAGCTAGTCTCTGCTTAAAACCCTTTAACAGCAAGCGTGTTGTTGCCTATAGTGGCTGGTCTGCTTCTGACTCACCCAGGTTAATGAGTTGAATCTTTTTACTGAATCTCGACTCACGAATCCTTGGTCTCCACCAACCTGGATCATATGAGCCCTCTGACCTGCTGCTGCTAAGTACAAAAGGGGAGTGAGTGAGAGCGGACAGCGAGACACAGCTGTCTCCGTGTCACTGACTTCACCCCAGTCAGTGATTTGAGTAAATATTCTGATATAAAATAATATAAGTATTTAAATACATTGGTGTTCTTTATGTGACTGACTCAAGTGAACCGGGTCGTATTACTGAGTGTCTCACATTAGCCCGAGTCCATAAAATGGACCAAATTTACTGTAATTACGTGATGGTTTGTCCTATCGAAAAAATGGTTTCTGAAAGCTGAGAATTTGAGCTTCACATGATAAACTGCGCTTCTAATGACATTGAGACCATAGGCCAGAATTTGCAGAATACATCTGAATAACAAAAATACACCAAAGCCTTACTTAAGCTAAATCGCAACAGTGACAAGGCAGAATCTCTTTGAGTAGCAATGTTTTAATTATAGTTTTCATTAGACCCACTGACCCACCTTCCTTGTCTCACTTTGCCTCCAGGGGTGTCCCCAGTTGCTGCCTGCAGAAAGGATACTGGTGCCTGTCAATGTGGTGAAGCCCATCACCCTACGGGCTAAAAACCTCCCTCAGCCGCAGTCTGGGCAGAGGGGTTACGAGTGTTTGCTCACCATCCAAGGGAACGAGCACCGGGTTCCTGCCCTGCGCTTCAACAGCTCCTCGGTGCAGTGTCAAAACACATCGGTGAGAAGAGTCGCTGTGTGGGTGTCTGTGTGTTTAGTGTCTCAACCAGTGTGACATATCATCTTTGACCACCACCCACCTACTGTACACGCCAGCACAGTCGCAGTAAAGAGGCCCCATGTCTACAAGGTTTTTCTATGAAAGTTAGATATAAAGGATGTTTTCTGCAATCTCTCTCCCTCACATACAGCACATGCACACACTGATTCCAGCTGAGGGATTTTTGGTCTTCTAGACAGGTGGTAGATGAGATAAGTGCCTAACTTTGTCTCTAGTTGCAATGATTCTCCATTCACTGACTGAATAATGCATTGACAGGAACGAAGGATGAGCATGAAAAAGGCTTTATATGCTGGTCTTGATGCTAATCGTCTGTTGATACAATAACATCCCATCTTCCTGTCTATCTTCATCACTCTAAGTGTGTATGTCAGTAAAGATGTCTGTGGGATTTGTGTGCATAATCACTGCACATTCCAAATATTGTACTTTGATTGAGCTGTGAAGGAGGGAAACTGTAATTTAGCAGAAAATTATGATTCCTGCACCAACCCTCCATTCTGCTAGTGTTACAGAACCAAATGAAAAATGATCTCTCAATCCTCGCTGGCGTGTATAGAGTGTGTATGTGAATTTGACGCATGTGTGTTTGAGTTTGTGTGGGTATTTAACTGTGCGCGTGTGTGTACATGTGTACAGCAACCTGTTGAGGAAGGGTTATTTTTTCTAAAAAGGTATTGTGATAGCAGAGGCTTTTTCAAACTTAGACAGTTAAAAAACTTTGCATCTCTCATTTGCTTTCCCCATCTCTCTTCTTTCCCTCTCTGGTTGCTATGGTGATAGTATTTCTATGATGGGATGGAGATGAGCAGTCTTCCCGTGGAGCTGACCGTCATCTGGAACGGAGATTTCAGCATCGACAACCCCGCCCACAACAAAGGTAAGCATGCACAGATGCATGAGCATCTGCGTAATTAACCACACACACACACACACACACACACACACACACACACACGTGAATACATGCGCACACACACCCACACAAACACACACACATCAGCTGTTCTATATTTCTCTTAGTATAGAAAAACATATTTACAGTCACTTACAAACTCAAACACACACATGCACACGCGTGCACGCACACACACATTAAAGCTGCTGCCTCCCCATTGTTGCCCTTGGAGCCCATCTCCATGGCAACAGGCGGGTGGTGTGCTGAGGTGCAGCATCACTCCATGATGTTGCCATGTAGTGGTTAACTTTACCACATTTTCTCATACGCTTTTGTTTGCGCGCACACACACACACACACACACACACACACCCATTCTCTTTTTCGTCTGTCTGTCCTGCACATCACTGTTGTCTGTCGGTCCATTTTAAACTCTCTGAATTCAATTTTCTTACTACCTTTCAAACACAATGTCCCCCAATTCTCCTGTTTCTCATATTTTGTCTGTTGACACCTCTCTGTGAGTTTGTCTATCTTTCAGTCTCTGTCACCGCTGCCTCTCTGCTTTATTTTATTCAGTGTGCTTTACAGGCATATATTTCAGTTCAGCCAGGACCATTATAGTCATAAAAGAGAGTTTTCCATCTATAGTAGTAGTTTGTATTTCATGTTTTCTGTCCCAGAGGTGGGAAGAGCAGCTGCAAGGACACAATTACAGAACAAAAGAGACATCAGTGGCAACAACTTTGACATTGAGTTAAGTTACAAAGTGGCTTGCAGATGTTCAGTAACGGCGAGCAGGTTAAATCAACTTAAAAAGCACATCCTGAGATGTACAGATTGGATGTTTAGATGGGTTTCAGGTGAGCCATCAGCTGATGCTTGCCGGCACTGAGCTCAGCTGTTCCACTGCGACTGCAGCTGAACTTGCCTTCGGGGTCTGTCTGAGCTAACACTGCGCTGCCCTCCAAGAGTATTTGAACAGTGAGACCAATCCCTTTATTTTTGCTGTAGACTGAAAACATTTGGGTTTGGAATGCAAAAAAAATCAATATAAGACAAAAGATCAACAACTCAGCCACCCATTTTGAATGTGAGCAAAAATATTGGAACAGATAAAATAAATGAAAATGAATAAGACAATATTTGGTTGCAAATCCCTTGCAAGTCTGAACTGTGTATCAGATGTAAATAGTTGGAAATAAAAGCTGAGATGTTGATCTTTAGTCTCATATTGATTTTTTTATGTCAGACCCAAATGTTTTGAGTCTAGAGTAAAAAAATAAAAGGAGTGGCCTCAAATTTTCAATACTTTTGAAATGTACGTCCATCATAAATACTTGTAGAGAAAGCAAATTTATTAGTCCTGTCTGGATATATAGAGAGCAAGGGTGCATGTTATATTTCTCTTCCTTTCTTTGTTCTTTCCCTTCATCCTCTCATGGTATATCAGCACTGGCTTTTTAAGAACTCAGCATTCGGCTGCTGAGCTTGATTCAGTTTGGCCACTGACAATCCACCACTTTAAGTGATTCATGCTGGGGCAGAAAGAAACAGCAGCATGCTGGGGGTTGTACTTCTCTGACAAGAAAACAGCTTATTTTAACCAAAGGCAGTGGAGTCAGGCATATGAAGCATGTTGTTTAAGTGTGTATTATATGCCAAAATGACACTGTGCTGTAAGGCAAAAGTTTGCAGAGTGCTTGTGTGTGTTTCTGGTTGCGTGCATTTGTGTCTGAGTCGAATGTTGGTATACAAAACATATCCTTAAGCATAACTGCAGAATCAAAGAAGCAATAGAAGTTAGAGACTCCTCCACCACACTCTTCATTTTCTTTGTTTGCTTGTGGAGGGAGAGGTTTATAGGGCTTTTTTTTTTTTTTTTTTCGGGAGGCCACATGCAAATTTAATTGTAATTAAAAAAAAAATGGCAGGGCGTGTGCCATGGAGATG
>VUQK01006413.1:37475-52237 GCA_015106715.1 Bujurquina vittata | reverse complement strand
TGTAATTACTTGACCCTCTCATCCTCACACAAATGACCCAAATTATTACAATTATTTTTATCCAAACAAAATCAGATCAACTCTTTAAAAAAAAAAAAAAAACGCGATGCCACGATAGTAATACCCCCACCCCCACCCTTTCCACTTATTAAAGAGTCTGGATCAGTCAGTTGCGCTCCATCATTCCACTTCTCTAATGTTTGTCTTCTCCCAGAGCAGTGGATTTATTCTTGGAGATGGGCCTGTATTTCTCCTCACATCCCTGAGGCTGCAGCAGGGACATATTGAACCCTTCTCACGTCCCCCATAAAAACTGTCAGTGGGTGAGGAGTGAGGACTTTCCCAAGACAACCCAGGCCCTAATGCATTCTAATACGCTTCATTATAATGACATCTCCCATCAACAATGAGAGGGTGAGACTCGGGTAGAAAGATGAAAAGTGAAAAGGAGAGAGAGAGAGGGAGAGAGAGGGAGAAGTGATTAAGTGTTTGCCTCGACCCAACCGTCAATTATCTTGTCAAAGTCACAAATCTAATCAACGCCTCATTGCGTCTCTCCTCTTCGCTCTCTCTTCTCTCTCTTGGTTTCTTTTGCCTCTTCCTTCCCCTTCTCTGCTTCCCGTAAAGTCCTTCTCCCTCTCCATATTTGCTAATAAATTGAGAGCCACGAGGCATTGTGTGCAATCTTTTTAATTGCATGTATTGTAGCCCTGTTCCCAGAAGGCTCTGTTTTTTCATTAAGATATCAGCAGGGAACCTTATTAATCAGAGACATTGAAGCATACGATAACGATATCTCCCACATGACAGTCACAGGACTTGCGTTGTGCATGACCTGGCTTGAGATTGCCTGCATTATTTGATTGGTGAGTTCAGTGCTCAAACAGTCAAATTAAATGCTTTTGACATGCTTGCGGTAGCGCCATACGGAAAGTCACGCTATAGGATGCAGCGGCTTCAAGCTATGAGATAAAGGCAAACACAGTCACACAGCAGTCTACCTGTGAGCACCACAGGGGTTCACGCTGCCAACTTTACACTGCGCAGAGGAATAACAGTCACCATTAAAGCTGGGCTCCTGCCTGCAGCATGAAGCCTAGAGGACTTTTATTTTGCAGAGACAGATAGGCACAGGCTAGTCTGTGTCCGTCTCTTACATCCATCCATCTGGATGGGCCTGATGATGTGTACTCACACGTACACTGACTGGCCAAGAAGTAATTGTGTGAGTAAAGTGCTGATAGATGTTGGAACCACCTCATCAACAATGAGAGATGTTACTGATAAATCAAAGGACATTGTGATTACTGCAAAGATGTCACCTGATGCCAGGATATAAGTTAATCTCATGAAATATATGACGGTGGATCTCAGGGTATACCAGATAGAGAAATGACAGCTGTTGACCCTGAGGCCTGACCCTTTACCAATCATTGGACCTGTCCTGTTCCCCACACTATATACAGTTGTTATACAGAGTAAAGTGCGAATTTATCCACAAGGACTTTAAAAACACACACAAAATGATGTTTCTGTGTTGCCATGGACCAAACAGCAGAACCATATTTGCCTGACTGCTAACGGTCTACTGTCTAACCATTTTAAACAGCCTTTTGGACCTATTTTCTTGCACCACCACTACTTTATAACATGAATATTCTGTGTAGTATTCTGCTTCATTCAAATTCCACATCATTTGACATGCCTAATTGTTCATTTAAGATAAGCCTCAAATAAAGTTTTAATTTAAAATAATGGGCTCTAAAGCTAATTACACAGATTCAGATAAAGAATGGACAAGGTTGTACAGTTGATAGAAAGCTAGTGGAAATATCAAATGAGCGCTGTAGTATGTTTTTATATATGAATTATGAACATACTACTTAATTAAACTAACAACTAAAAACATGTCCATAATCATTATTTCCACCAGATCACCCCCCTCCGGGGTCCTAGGGAAGGTGGCACTCTTGTGACTATCCGCGGTGAGAACCTGGGACTGGACTTCAGGGAGATTCAGGGTAACGTGAAGGTGGCTGAAGTGGATTGCACCCCCATACGTGAAGGCTACATCCCTGCTGAGCAGTAAGTCCTGTATTACCAAATGACCAGTTCAAAACACTGGTATGCCTAAGCATTAAATAACACAGCCTCACATAGTCGTCCTCAACTCAAAAACCTCCATTTGAAGCTGCCGAACGTTTGACCTGCTGGTAATGAGTGTAACCACACATACATTGTTGGTGGTTTCCTATAATGAGGAAAAGCCATTCTAATGGTATCCATGTTTGTCCTCACCCTCGGCTGCTTCTGTTTTTACACTGTAATCCTTCATTGAATGGATGAAAGGATCATTTTATTGCTCTTGAGCTGCTTTTACAATAGGCTTCCTCTAGTTTCCATATCCTAATCTGCTGACTGTGTTTGTTTGCCTCTTCCGTTCTGGCGCACCAATCAATGGTGATTGAAGTAACATAGAGATTGACTACAGCTGTTCGTACTATGATAATCACGTCCACTGGAGGGACCCCACAAGATAGGTGTGAAAAGTTAACACAATGCTTTAGCTGCTAGTTGTAACGTAATCATAATACAAACGTGCACACCGTCAGTGCTTTAGCTTAACTTACAGAAACCTAATAGGCTAAAACTGAGTTTCTTTCAGCTGCTCCTTTATTCACAAGGGCATGCCACAGCGGACGGATCCACATATTTGATTTGGCACGGATATTTACACCAGATGCCATTCCTGGCACAACCCTCCCAGGGAGCTGCGGGTCCTTCATGCGTTAGGTGAATGTGTAAACTACTACACTATGGAGGAGCCTAAAACTAATATTTGTATATTTGGCTTATCATTTTCTTGCGAGCAGACAGAAGTGGCAACGTGCAAAACAAAGTTAGTGGAAAGGCATGAATTCCCCTTCCTGGGTGGGAATTAATTGCATTCTGTCTTTACCACTACCAGCCTGAAGGCTGCAAGAGGTAAGGTGGTTGCATAAGAGATATGATCCCCAAAATCACAGATAATCTAATGCCAAATTGGCATAATCTTCCGACCAGCAGAATGAACAGTATATGAATGTAAATTCCTTTGAAGTTACAGCAGTGCACTTGTGCAGCAGGTGCAATGTGCAATTCCTGCCTCTGTATTTCACAGTAGCACACACAACTCCGGTAATCATTTTAGAAAATTCCGGAGGTTACATTTGGGTGACATATGGGTTTAATCCAGAGGTTTGGCTCCTTTCAGGTGTCGTCTGTAAAATTGTTTAAAACTAGTTTAAAGTTGGCTTATCAACAGACCCCGTGCTTCTTCTGCTAAGAAAGAAAGTTGTGTGCCAGCACTTTCTAAGCAAATGCTGACCCAGCAGAAGCGTTAGCTGCATTTGAGGTCATATGTAAAAGGATAGAGACTTTTTCCCTTTCTCTCCTACAAGTTGGCAGCGTGGATCAGGTGAAGCTGTTGGCAAATAATGCATTATTTTATCAGGCTTTAAGATGGGTTTTGGTACTAAACCTATTAAATAATCTGCTTGGCATTTCCTAGCAAGGCCAACTGGTGTATTAAAAGAAACTGCAATTACCCGTGCTTCTTTATCTAACATATTCCACAATTGTGCAAATGTTTGTTTCCAGGATTGTGTGTGAGATGGGTAAAGCTGAGATGAGCCAATATACTGGGAATGTGCAGGTCTGTGTTGGGCAGTGCACTTCTGATTTCATGGCAAAATCATCTAAGTACTACTACTTTGTGGTGAGTTTCTGTTTTCTTTCCAACACTTTTTCCTCTTTATAAGATCATATGTATAGTTTCCAAACTTTCAAAGAAGTAATTTGGTGGTTATAAATATATCAAAACATTGGCTTCTATTATCAGAAAGGCAACTATACTGCATATGTCACCCTCGGCATGTTAGCGCCTTGCTTGTAGCCGATCAGTGTTCTCACCTACTGTGTTAATACTGTATGTACATGTTGCTTATTTGGCTGCGTTCCGACATGGTGCGGTTCTCGCCGAGAGTCTCCTCCTCAGCATTTCTGCCTTGCACGCATCAGCAGTGAGACATGACTGACAGTTACTAATGAGAACAAAAAGAGGGAAAAATTGTGGATGGTTATAAAAAAATAAAAAAAGTAATAAATAAAATGTAACATTCACACGTAAAAGTACACATTTCACCCTTGCTGTGTGTGTTTGTTTTGGGTTTTTTTTACATTCACTCTGTGTATAATTATTCTTGCATACTCTGTTTCTGAAATAAATTAGCAGTTGTTGCCATTATGTATGTATTTTATGCTGCGTTATCACTTTTACTGCTATCCATTAATGGGTGCTGGCCGAGGTTTATTTCTCAATGGGCTCCCTGCACAGGATTAGAGGATGTTAGGTCTAGATGTCACACTGCACAGCAAGCTAAGGACGAGATTATAAGAACACTAAATGGACTAAAGGAGGATTTACTTTATGCTCAGCCGCTGCTGTAACTTTAATTTGAAAGTTTCTCATCATAGCGTACTGTATGTTAAACAAGTGAGTGCAGGTTAAAGTACCACACTGTGCAAAAGTTTTGAGCCATTCATTTACCTTGATTTCTCCCTCTGATTGACTTTTGACATTGAAACCTCTGACTTTTTACTTTTTTTTTTTTTTTTACCAGATTCCAAGGATAACCAGCCTCAAGCCAAGCCGTGGACCAGTCTCCGGGGGGACTATTGTCAACATTACAGGCAGCCACTTTGATGCTGGAAGCAATGTGTCAGTCATGTTCAAGGACCAGCCGTGCACTTACCTGAGGTTAGTTGGAACAAGCCGGCGCTGACCCTGTCAGTCACACTTTAACAGTCAATTAAAAGGTCAGGTAAAACTAGTGTTTGTCAAACTACAGGGAGGAAATTTCTCTGACATCTCAAGAATAGCTTGCTTTCACACATAAAGGAGGAACTTTGACATAAGAAACCAAAGAGTTCGTAGAAGTCATTACTACATCATGAGTACTCACAGGTCTGACTGCACCCATTACTGAAAGAGACGTTGAGATACCTTTAAAGTTTGCACAGATGTTGTCTATTTAACGAACCGTCAACTATCTTAAATATTATTACACTGATTTCAGTATTGGAATAATTTAGTAGTCTGCATCAAAAAGGATAATGACTAGATGGATGACTCCTGTGGACCCTCACAATATAAAATACCACTGTACTGATTGCTCCTCTTCTGTTGCAGTATACCACTGACATACAGTAACAGTGTACATAACTAATGTTTCATCTTATCACTTTAGGAGGGGTGGCCAGTGGCTTACTTGCCGAACCCACGCTTCCCTGCATGGCATTGGAAATGTGTCTGTGTCTGTGAGTATAGATAAGGCCCACCTTCAGAAAGACCTACAGTTTGAATATGTGGAAGACCCCACCATCACCAAGATAGAGCCCGAGTGGAGCATCTACAGGTATGTTAGAAGAACATTTCAATCAGTTTACTTTTTCAATGGAAGGCTGCATGTTTGCTCACCGCTGATAGGTATCAACAGAATGTATGCATCATCTGGATGGAAATATCTCAGCAAAACAGGTTATTGGTTAGATCCTTGTCAGAAGGAAAATCAAAAAGTTTAATCATCTACTGCCATATAAAACAAAATTTACAGCATGCAAATTTTGCATTGGGTGCGTAAAGCAATGAATAAATCATTTAAATCATCTTATTTCTTCCTTTCCTTCCTTCCTTCCAGTGGATATACTCCAGTCACAGTGACAGGCACTAACCTGGACATCATTCAAACACCACTCGTCAGAGCCAAATACAATGGTCACGAGACACTCAATGTAAGTGAATGCAGTGTGTGTTTGTGTGTGTGTGTGTGTGTGTGTGTTCAAACGTGATGCATTGTTTCCACTGGTCCATGTGTGTTCAACTTGTTGTAAACGCTCTATATTTATATTCAAGAAAGTGTTTGCTAATTGTAGACTTTGACAATGACATGCCCGCCTCCTTGGGAGTTGATGAGTGTTTTCATTTTTTGAAAGAATGAAAACACTGGTTTATTGAGCCGCTCTTACAGTTTTTGCTAGCTCTTTGATTTTGTGTCGGGTTCTCGGCCTAAGGCATCTTTATACTTTCAGCCCTTTTTGACCTCATATTGAGAGGCTACCAAATGCAAGTTAAACTCTTGAAATCAACTCCAGATCTTTGATCTGCGTAATTGGTCACGGACTAATGAGGCAACAGGCCTCATCACCTTGCCCAGTTACTTTTGAGTATGAAAATGGGAGACTTTATGAGAGACTAGATCTCAATAGGGGTAAAAAAATAAATAAATGCTGATATTTATACTGATATGGACTTGATTGCCTCATGCTACCAGTAGAGACACTGGAAAACTAATGAAAAGATGAGGAAGGAAGCAAAACACCAAAGCAGATGAAACTGATTAATAACCATCTCTGCTACTTAACTGACCAGATTAATAATCCCAGAAGTTTACTTGACTTGATGCTTTACTCTGATCTAAACATTTTCCTTTAATTTTTTTAGCAGTGTATGAAAATGGCTGGAATTCCTAAACAATTAATGCTATACGTTTGTTAAACCCCTTAGATTAAATGTGAACGTCTGCACTTCAATTAAATCCTAATTGTTTGATTATTAAATATCTGCTGTGGTGGTGTACTGAGGCAAATTACAAAAATTGTTATTGTCCAAATACTTATTGATCTAATTCAGTGTACTTATATTTTACCTTTTTATTAATGTGTTTTAGAAAAAAAGTGAAGTGGCTAATTTAAATTAACACAATAAATGCTGAACTAGACCTCCCAAATATCATCAGCCGTGAAATATATTTTTGTCCAGAGCGTTACTAAATTATTCGCTGCTACTTTTGGGCCTAGGAAAAAATTCAAAGACGACACACTTGAAAATGAACAGGTTTCAACTGAAAAGCGAATAATTTAATTCATTGCCACGCCTGTGTAACATATAGGAAGTTTTGATATTGAACTAGAAACTACACTGCCACTACTGTAATGCCATGCTCGGGTCTCCTGTGAGCTCTGAAATAAAAGGGAGTAACAAAAGGTAGTAATGCTATCTTCCTCGGCCCATTTGAGCATGACCTGGCACAACGTTTAACATCTGTGCTTAGATGTGCCTCTTCTACAGTAGGTACTGTATCTCAAGGGTCTCAGTGTGCCACTGTATATAGTTTGCCCATATTCATTGCCTCAGATCTGAATGAAAAGGAGTCAGGAATGGACATCCAAAGCATTTGTCCACAGAGAGGAGTTTTTGTCACTTCCTTCTTTCTTTTCTTTCCCATTACCTTCCTGCACCAGTGCATGATCCTTGTCAAAGATGCCCTTGCAGGATTTGTCAGTTTGATGTTCAAGGAGCCAATTAGGGTGACAGACAATAGTTTGAATGACTGCGTGGCAGAGGTTACTGTGAGCATGTGAAATGTCTGTGAATTAAACAGAAATGTCTGTGAAGGCGACCGGTGCTGGGCGTTGATTTATCAGTGCCCTGACAGACGGAGAGGAATGAAAATGTTACGGTGGTGTTGAAAGGTGTGCATTGCATGCCAGCAGCGCATCAAACTGTCATTGTTTTTGAAACTAGTTTTGACAACAAATGAAGAATTTAAATAGCACCGCATGTCAAATGAGAAACCACAGCCAAGAAAAGAAGAAGAAAAAAAAAAAAACATGAGCGGGACACAAAAAGATGTGAGCCACTGTAATTGAGCAAAAAAGTGGTATGGAGAAAGATGACTGAGGGAATGAGAATTTGTCAAAGAGGGAAGAAAAGATCACAGAGAGGAATAACAGGATGGGATAAAGAAGTGATGGGGGGGCTCTTTGTGGAGGGTAAAAAAAAGGGATGGTAAGACTTAGTTATCACTCCTGAATCTTCACACATCAAAGTGTGATTGCGGTGAGACTGCACACGCTCTCTAACTGCACCTCATTTGGTGGCTCCCTTTGAGGAAAATACAACAGGTTCTTTTTGCACTTTTTGAAATGGAGGAGCTTCCAGTTTCAATTGTGTCTCCGGTGGGTTTAGTCAAATGCACAAGTGTGACATAAAAAGGCTGACACTAATGACTTTTGCCAGTATGGCTTGGCACATTAACACTGGTAACAAGAGAGTGAGCTGATTGAGAACACTGGAAGGCAATGTGGGTATGATGCATGCTGAGATTAAACCATAAGATGTTTGTGAATGAATAATGCATATATTTGTGTCAATGCAGTCATTTACGGAGGATAAATTCATTTATCTGTGTGTGTGTGTGTGTCAGTTGTGCCAGGTACTAAGTCCTACAACAATGCTGTGCCAGGCTCCAGAGTTGCCCATCAGCCTAGCCAGACACCAAGAAGTACCTGAAAGACCTGATGAGTTTGGCTTTAAATTGGATGACGTGCAGGCTCTGATGGCACTCAACAACACCAACTTTATCTACTTTCCCAATCCGGAATTTGAACAACTTAGTCAATCAGGAGTCCTGGAGCTTAAACCGGGATCGCCCATCATACTGAAAGTAGGAAGCTAGAGACCACTCACTCACATTTACATTTATCTAACTTTGCTTGAATGTATAGATGTTTGACCTTTCTTTCTCTAACCCTTCCATTTTGACACGTGAAGCAATGAATATGCATCGGTATCTTTTTGCAGGGTCGGAATTTCCTTCCACCGACCAATAGTGGAAACGGAAAGCTGAACTACACGGTTCTGATTGGAGAGAAACCCTGCATTTTAACAGTGTCAGAGAACCAGCTGCTCTGCGAGTCACCCAACCTGATTGGCCGGCACAAGGTCCTGGTGAGTGACACAGCACATGTCCCAAAGTCGAGACAGATAGGAAGACGGACACAGGACGGCGAGGCAGGCAGTGGTGAAGGCGGCCAACAGACCTACAAATCAATTGAGAGTTTGACAGACAGACCAACAGACATTCCTTGTGTTGCTTTCTATCCTTCCACTTGTCCACTCCCATTCAGATTACGGCTCTAATCCAATCAGATGTGCGGTTAGTGCCCACAAGCAGACAAAAGACAAACAAATAAGCCTTCAATAAGAAGCATTAGGGCCCCAGAAAACTCAATGAAAATTCCATTTGTGGTTTTAAGAGGGACCACTTTGAACAAAGCATTTCCTGATGTTACCACCTGAACTCGGGTTTAATAGAAAGAAATGGACATATCACTGTAAAACAATTAGTTGATGTACAAACAAACACAAGTGTGTACACAAATCAATATGTCTGTCTGTGTGTCCGAGCTGGGACTTTGATTTGAGCGCATCTGTGTAATAGTTCTAATCTCTTTTACCGTCATAAGGCACGTGTGGGCGGCATCGAGTTTTCCCCAGGTGTGGTCCACATCACGTCCGACAGCCCGCTCAGCAGCACTGCAATCATCAGCATTGCTGCAGCCGGTGCCCTGCTCATCCTTGTCATTGTGGCGGTGCTCATTGCCTACAAACGCAAGTCTCGTGAGAGTGACCTCACCTTGAAGAGACTGCAGATGCAGATGGACAACCTGGAGTCACGTGTGGCTCTGGAGTGCAAAGAGGGTAAGAGGTTCACGCTGATGCAAATCAGCATATTCGTTTTTGCCCTTGGTTCCCTAACATGTAAAGGAGTTTTGATTTGTTGTATTTATTTACAGTTAAAACACAGTTGTTAAGAGGAGCATTGTCTCTCTTTTACCTTGTGATAAGTCCTGTTTAATTAAAATTTAGTTCTCAATGCTAGAAATTTCTTATTTAATCAGCAGGTTATGGGAAAGCGTCATCTCTGACAAAAGAGAAATTTTGTTTTTTCAGGGTGAAACTGTGATTTAATTACAAGGAACAATAAGGAAGCGGAAAACTTAATCAGATAATAATGAGGACAGAAAAAGAGCAAAGTCAGGGAATAAAAATATAGAATGCCACAAGGAAATACTCTTCAAATACCCTTCGAAACGAAACAGGAAGCAACTGAGACACTAAAGATAAGCCCATGCAGACAAACAGGAAGATAAGGATGGTGGTGCAGAAGGCAGGGTGGAGGGAAAACTCTAAAACACCTAAGAAACAAGAATCAAGGAAAACTGAGAGACCAAGTCATAGATAATTGATGTCATTTTGAAACTATTTGGCTGTGCGTCAATGTTTGTTTGTTTGGTTTATCAGCTTTTGCAGAGCTACAGACAGACATCCATGAATTGACCAGTGATCTAGACGGTGCAGGTATCCCCTTCTTGGACTACAGGACTTATACCATGAGAGTCCTCTTCCCAGGCATTGAGGAGCATCCTGTCCTGAGAGATCTGGAGGTACGAGCGACCGTTTTTTAAAGGTTTTTTTATTACAAAGGAAGATACTACTAAGTGGCAGTGAAGTTGTGTGGTAGTTGTGGTTATCAATAAGGTCTTGAAGACAGCTGTAACTATAAGAACGTGTACCTCTTTTCTCAATTAAGCGTGTAACTCTGCGTGCGTAACTTTTTATCCATCAAATAACAGCCACAAAACAATTAGCTGCATTTGAATCGAGAGCAAAATGAGCAAGCAAATTAACAATGTGGTGGGTCACAGTAGGTGAAATTGACGCCGATGTTGTGTGTGTCGCTGTCTGGTAAACAAAAGCCTTTTGACGGCCGACAACAACACGGTTTCTCAAAAACAAACAAGGCAGCCCTCAATTCAGGAGTGTGGTCTCATTAATAATTCTCAATGATATGAGAAGCTGCGTCGTTTTCTCTCCCCACCTTAAAAGCAAATTAAAAGTCAATCACGGAGAGAAAAGCGAAAGGGGGAAAAAAAATCTAGTAATTTATCCTTAGTTGGTGACATTGATAGACAGCCGTAATTGAGCAGGTCGTCTTGTTCCATTAAGAGAATGATGGACCCCTATTTCACTGCCTTCAGGGTTAGCCACTCTATCCCTGATGAGAATTTCCCAGTAATAAGCAATATTAATTATATTTTAATTGGTATAAATATTGAACTGTATGAGCAGTATAATGTGGAAAAGGAGCCTAATGAAAAAAGCAGCAGGTTCGTCTTGGGTTGCTGATGACTACTTAATTGTTATTGATGTATCGGATAAGTGAGAGTCAAGTTTTGGACTGTGTACTGTGGATGGAAGTAGAGCCGGTGCTGGAAAGCTTGTCTGGGTTTACTTAAGCAGTTTTGTCAGTATAGTAGAAAATATTCAAATACAGTCTGGCATACTTGAATCCTGGGATGCTTATTCTTTGCATATGGAAAATAAATACAAAACATAATTCCAAATGACTTTTTTTGTTTGTTTGTTTGTTTTTTCAGGGAGAGGGGGCACATTTTTCTTCTTCTGCCCATGTGTACTATTGTATTGTTCTGCTGTACAGTATAGTTGTTGGGGCTCGTAAAAACAACCAGAGCACATTAAAGCTGATAAAAATCAAGTGTGAAAAGCTGCTCAAACATACATAGTACACACAGGTTCCCTCTCTTTCTCACAGCATGCAGCCCGTGCACGAGCAAAATGATCTCACGCTCGAAATGCGTGCACACACCAACACAGTACCCGTCTTGGCAAGCGGTACGAAATTAGACTTGCAACTTAACAATAATTCCCAGCAGATTACAGCTACCTTCATGAAAGGCGGAAAGACAGAACATATGCTGGTTGACAGCTGCATTGGGTGCAAAGAGATGGCGTCTTACCGCGAGTGCTCTTGACAGATAAAAATACATAATCTCCTTAGGTGCTATTTGTGAGGGGAGGAAATGGAGTAGAGAGGCATGTGTAGCAAGTTACTTGTTTAAACGGCGCAGGGATGATCTGGGCTCAGACAGGGGAAATTCACATCATTGCACTCCCTTTCAACTTATACAGCAGCATCGGAATAATAAAGATTCCCTAAAGAGGCTCAGTGTTTGTTTGCTTTTATTCTCAATCTTCAGATGAAGTGCAACAAAAGCTGGAAAATGTTAAACTTCTCATTTCCCGGGATCCATCCTTTTTCCTTCTCTTGCTCTACTCCTCTCATTTTCCATCTTTATTCAATGGGATGAATCTATTAACTTTTTTTAAACTGCACTTTTATGTAGGGAAATTGTATATTTATTAATATACATTTTTTGTTATTACCAAAGGAATTTTTCAAAATTTGTGGTCACATATAAATACGCATCTAGAAGGAAAAGCATATTTGCTCTTTTAATATTTGCAACTGATCACCAGTCATTACTGATTTTTAGCAGACTATCTCCATGGATACATATGTATGCATCTATAGATACATGCATTACCTTGAATGTACCACGCCAACTCTGTGCTTTTAAGTAAGTGAACATTTCTTTTGTTTCCGTGCAGGTGCCAGGCTACCGCCAGGAGCAGGTGGAGAAGGGGCTGAAGCTCTTTGGTCAGCTTATTAACAACAAGATCTTCTTGCTGTGTTTTATTCGCACTCTGGAGGCCCAGCGTGGTTTCTCAATGAGGGACCGCGGAAACGTGGCCTCACTCATCATGACAGTGCTGCAGAGCAAGTTGGAGTACGCCACTGATGTCCTAAAGCACCTGCTGTCTGACCTCATAGACCGCAACCTCGAGAGCAAAAACCACCCTAAACTGCTTCTCCGCAGGTAATGAGCTGGCATGAACACCAAGTCGAGTCTGGGCACTTGGTTAGACTGTGAGACCAGTGAAGTTGCAAAGTTGGAAAAGGGCAATTTAGTTTGGCGGTGTTTCTTTTCTGTACATTCTAACCAAGAAGTAACGATCTAATTAAAATCTCCTCCCTTTTTTGATAGAAAGTTAGTGGCATTATGTTTATGAACTAACACATCTTTTGCTTTTCTAAACTTAGCTTAGTATTCTTGCTAGTTTGGGATAGAGATGGGAGGTTTCTACAGGCTCCTCTTTACTTTGAAGGACTGGATATGTCCCCTGACATGTTTGGATTAACTCCTGTGACCTTGAACTGCCGGCTCTGTCTCAGAAACACCAGAGTGCATTACCATGCACATCATTAGCAAAATAATTATAATTAATTAGCAGTGAATCCAATTTCAAATAGCTGAAGAGGAAAGAAATACTCATTTATGAAAATGGGAGAAAGTGAGACTGAAAAGCTTGCACTCTGGCACAATCACAATCCTCCCTTGGATTTCCAGTCGAAGCCTTAATGGCGCACACTTGAACACAGCACTGTGTGCGATTACGCTTCCTGCCTACGGTGTTTGGTAAATGTGATGATTATGGTTCCTTGAGTGAACCAGCTTCCTCACAGCTGTACGTGTGCGGCGTGTGCACGCTCACTGATACTTACAGTATATACACACACGTTATGAAATGTTGTTTTTACTTGGGGCTTGTCGGCCAAGTCTTGGCATCCCCAGATAATTTGACTGGCATATCATAAATTAAGCTGTCCATCTCATTTCAATTCAAATTCTAATTCTTTTTCTGCCTAAAAAAGAAAACCCTCAATCACTCTCTGCCAACCAAGACAAATGCGTAAACACAGCAACGATATGCAGACAGCACTGAAATTAATGCTGTGCACCGTACCGTCCAGAAGACAGTGGGCATATTCACCTTATGAAAGCAATGTTTAGGCTCTGCTTGGTGATGCAGAGAGAAATTATTACCGTCTGGGCTGGAAGCATGATTAACTGCAGCCAGAGCTCACCGAATATGGTGCAGCCACTAAACAAAGGAGTGACTGCTGATCCTGGCAGTAGATACAGCATAAGAGATGGCGCGCGTACAGCGGAGACAGGGAGAGGTGGTCAAGGACAATGCAGATACTTAAAGCTGTGTCACCTAGTGAGGAAAGCTGATGACTTTAAGGCATGCAGGTGAGTCATGAGAGCAGCTCTTTGATCTCTCAGTTTATGCGTCACCAGAGCCTTGTCTGTGCTAACCATGCAGATAATGCTTTATCTCGTGTGAGAATTTATTCAAAAATGAATTTAGGATTAAATTAAATTCTCAAGGAAGTGGTCACAAGAACTTCTGCAAGCATTCCTTCTCTTCCCCCCTTGGTGACGAGGCAGAAGGAAAAGCCAGAGACGACGATATTGCATTCAATCAGCAGCGGGGAAAGAGTTCATGTTTGCAGCACATCCACACCCAGTTTGAATCCCTGTTTGCCATACACATGAGTGTGATGGGCACTGATCAGACTGTCCTCATCTCATTCTACCTCCACAGTTGCACTTATTAGCCGTCCAACAACCCAGCATGCATTTCAGATGTGATGAGGCAGTTTGAGCATGCTCTGCCACCCTGTAGTGTGGGCTGACTGGTGGGCCCCTGGATAGCAACTGAAAATAGCCCAGATATATAGGCAGGGGGCTGTGAAGATGGAGCTAGGAAGTAGCAACACCCCCCCCCCCTCCCATTTTGAGTGCAATGCCCCCCTCACTACCTGACTCTGTCTCCTCACTCTTCACTGCTCTCTTTCTCTCTCCTGTTTGTCTTCAGTTCTGAAGCTTGAAGCTTGTGTCCCTTGTGTAACATCGTCACTATCTTTATCACTCTCCTGCTCTCCTATACTCACTCCCTCAATCTATATTCCCAGCTCTTCCTCCCCTCCACCCCCCTCCCCTGTTTTCTTGATTGCTAAATCAATGCTTAAAGTGCGTGAGCAGGGTGTCTCTGGCACAGCATCTGAGCACGGCTACCCACTGCCTCTTCTTCCAAGAAGTCTGTGTGTGTGTGTGTGTGTGTGTGTGTGTGTGTGTGTGTGTGTGTGTGTGTGTGTGTGTGTGTGTGT
>VUQK01006413.1:13566-29301 GCA_015106715.1 Bujurquina vittata | reverse complement strand
TTTTTCTCCCCCCCGTGGGGTTTTTTTTTTTTTTTTTTTTTTTTGTGCAAGTCATAATTAGGATTTCTTGGTATTGCACTATTAACACTGATGATAATTCTGCAACGGAAACAAGTCTGTTTCACTTTATTTCTTAACTTTTAGAGGACTGTTCTACGTGCACAGGTGATACCAGTAGCTTTCATAATTTCTGACACACACACACACCCACACACGTGCACAGACTGATGCCGTTGTTGATAAGGATAATAGGATCGTGGTAGGCCTGTCTTGAGATAGGCTGGCCAGGAATGCCGTTATCCTGGAGTATTGTGTTTAATTTCATTGCTCCGTGCTGCAGTCCTCTGTAGAGCACAAATGCAGATAGGGTCCAGGAACAAAGAAGTAGGCCCTGTGTGTCTTTGTGTTATTGTGCGAATGCTGCCGGTAGCAAACTTGTGTCGTGCTTCTTTGTGATGTACAACAGTCACCTTCAGCCTCACTTTACCATCAGCTGCTATCCAGCCCCCCCAAGACTCAGTCCACACACACCTAGTCTTATGTTACTGATTAGAGACTACCGGATTTGGGAATACAAGTGCTCTCAGTTTATTTTGAGTTTACACCAAGTTTATGCATCATTTCTTCCTCCCGTTCTTTTTGCTCCTCGTTCGTTTATTGAGCCTCGCCTGGAGACGGGCACTCATTTGCATCTTTATAGGAAGATGAACTGTACAGACAAACAACAGGAGAATCTGTACAGTATTTCCCACTGATTTTTCAGTCGCTAACACAATTCTGATCAATCCTCCAAAGACAGGCCTCACCATGCACCACAGTGATTGCTGCTTTGTCTCTCTGTTTGCGATCAGAATAGGAGATGACAGTGGCCGACAAAAGTGGGAAGCTCAGCAAGTAGTGCAGGCACAATAACATATTCATAAAGCCCATGATGTCTGCAAAAAGAACAGAGAAATTATCTGTCTGTTTGTTTTCAAGATGGCTTTCCTTTTTCACTTATGATAATACCCTGCTGGGGTATTGTGAGATGTTTCTATCAAAGCTTTTGTTTTGCTTTGTAGTGAGGTTGCACAGATGTAGAAGGCCTGCTGTATATGTAATGTAGATGTAATTTGGGTGTAAGGTCATGTAAAAGCCTTTCGTAGTTGTTGAAAGACACGCACTGGAAGTTGCTTGTTGAAAAGCATGGAAATTATATGGTCAGGAGACTCTGGGTATTGCTGTTGCACAATTTTTTGCAATTTTGTTGTCTCTGAATAGTTGTTATGGAGTCCAGTCTGCCTCGTTGTAAATTCTGAACAACACGGGAAGTGCAGCTTGGCAACAGGGGGCTTAGAGGTGAAGATGGAAGTTGGACCGAGGAAGCCCAGGGACCAGTAGTACCCTCAGAGAGCGAAACATGAAGACTAGTGCTGAAGATGGAAAAGTTCTGCCTGTTTGCACTCTTTTACCCCAACTCTAAGACTTTTAAAGTGTTCTTTTTTTTAGCTCCCTTTAACTCTACTCAGTCTTGTTAGACAATAATAATTGATTGTTCTGAAGAAAGCAAAGAAAAACAGATCAAGACGATGATGATAAAATACATTTGGCAGTCTTATTTAAAAAAAAAATGTTTTCTTCTGGTTTCAGATTGCTCTTCATGCATTCAGCTAAGAATTGCAAATTTGCACCAGAATTAGAAGCTAACTTTTTAGCCTGCAGAGGGTCAAATTGCTACACAGAAAAACAGCCAGCGCAGAAACCAGGAGGCGGCACAGGCTATAGAGAAGCCGAGAGCTAAAACCAGCGCCATGAGAACTTTAAGATCAATATTACCCAGAAGAATGCTAGTTCACTGAATTATGTGACCAGATTCTGGGATAACTTGAGAGATTCCCTGTTGAGCATCTTCCCTTTTGTCATTTGGGACATAGTGCTCTTATGTGGTAAAGAAGAGTAGACGTAGAGTGAAAAAATAAACTCAGAACATGATGACGTACTTCTATCTTCTTCTCAATATCAAGTATTTGTACAGTAAATCTTTTACATTTTTTGTGTGTCCTGATTTTTTGCACCTGGTCTCACAGATTTCTGTAAGAGCGTGAATGTCATTATTTGAAATGTTTGACTTTTAAAAAAAAAAATAAAATAAATTTTTTTATTGCAGAGTGGCGTCAGGGTCGAGGACAGCGCATGATCCTGCAGGATGAGGACATCACCACAAAGATTGAAGGTGACTGGAAGAGGCTGAACATGCTGTCCCATTATCAGGTACGCTTTTGATGGTGTATGGAAAAGTGCAGATAGTTAGAGCCTGCACTGAACTCATTATTTTTGTCTCAATAAATTACCAGTTAGGAATGTTTCCTTCCTCAGTGTTTGTCCATGGTGCGAGACGCCCATCTACGGGTGTGAAATATATTTAAAAATCAAAAAGTTTCACAGTCGACCCCACAGAGAGAAAGGTGTCCAGAAAGACGAGGAACTCGGCAGCCTGTATTTGAGACTTGTACCTAATAGATGACGAGGTGCAATTAAAGTTCCACAAATACACCCATGAAAAATAATTAAGTAGTGTAATTAAGTGTTTTAAAAGCACCTTTCTAGCAAGTATTTGATAAGGACATGGTCACCCCTGATACGCCACACGTTATCTGCCAGGCTCACGAGGTGAGGCAAGCAACTTCCCAACAACACAGTGACACTTAGGAGTAATCCCCTGTGTGGGGTGGGCTTCAGGTGTGTCGCCTCTGCCGTCTTGTTTTTGAATTTGATTAATGTTGGCGTAGCCACACATCACTGGTCAGAGACAGTCAAACGAAGACAAATGCACAAAATACAATGGGGTGTCACTCATTAAATACGTCAATGTATTCATATTGATCGGTGTTTTGTGCTACATAAGTCATAACTGTCCAGCCACATGGAAGGAGTTTGGATGGGGAACCAGGCCTGTACTGTCAATAAAGTGTTAATAATTCAAGCAGTTAAGCAAGTAGCGACTGTGCCCTCCAAGTGCAGTTTGTGTGGTGCCTAAATTAAATGTCAGCAGCAGCAGCGAGTGTCAACAGGCTGAGAGTATGAAGCGTGGGTGGAATGGATTAGGGAGCTGATTCAAATCAGAGATAAGATAATGAAGACAGAAGTTAATTCATTTTTTCAAGCTGGGGAATAAGGGCACCTTATCCTTGACAGACCGAGAGGGGAAAAAAAAAAAAAAACATGCCATCCTCTGTGAAATTGTGAGGCTAAACAAAGAGTTAGAAAGGGAGGGGACATCACAAACACATTCAGGCTTCAGTCAAGGGCATCTGCGGTCCTGTACTTAACATTTCCTCTCTTCCGTTACTGACCTCATTTCTTGATTTGGTGAAGGAGCTCTTGTTGCTTCACTAATCAAATCCATTGATACACTCTATTGATTGATGCTACCCAAAAGAACCCAGATGCGCTACCATATCTGGCCATTTCCTTCAGAAATTTTACATCAGTATTGTTTGTGCAATCTGAAGCTAATATGGTCGACCAGACACACTGAAGAGAATCATGTGCTATCCTTTATTACACTAATCTGCTTTGAGCTGCCACGAGCCAAACTCCTCCAGCACTCTGTTACACTGTGACAGTTTGCTTTACAAGCTAAGTGAAAACTTCTTGTTCAGGAAAACATCTTTTTTTTTTCTTTTTCTTTTTTTGCTTAGCAACTGCAAGCCAAAAAAAGGCAAAAGAAGAAGAAAAAAAATGCCATTTTCCGTATCTGATCTTTCGGTCCCATAATGAGACATTTCTCTCCGCCTCCTCTCTTTCAGGAAAGTGTGCTCTGTTTTCTGCCTTTATTCTCCAAATGTTATTTCTCCAAATGCCACTCCTTCTTTTTCACATTCTATTATGTTCCACTGCGATTTGCTCATTTCATATGGGCCCAACATATAAGAGGATTGATCAGGGAGGAGATCTGCCCTGTGGGCCGGCTACTGACAATGATATAAACATATTATGCATAAGGAGCAGACTGAGTGAAAGGGTGAAATAACGACGCAATCTTAATAACGCCCCGGCACACATTCATGGCCTAAAGGCCCCCCTGGTTGCATCCACCCACAGGATGATAAAGATCACTTCAATTAACCCTGGCTTAGCCTGGAGCCCGGGTAGTCATTTTATGTAGAAAAGAGGCATTCACAGTGCACGTGTGTGTGTGTGTGTGTGTGTGTGTCGGTGGGTGGGTGGGACAGACTGCATCCCAGTTTCATTAATTGAATCCTGTTTGCCTGACTGGGGAAGGAGGAGCATGCAATTGACTCATTCATTCATTCATCCATTCACACACACTCTCACACTTCACATCTTCATACACATACTCTCAAACACACACACAGACACACCACCCTAGAGGGAAGGTATTATTGAATAGAGACTATGGGACATCCTCTCTCACACAGGTCTGCACAGTGCTCTGCTAAACTCTCCCTCCCCCTGTCAGTCATCATATGTATGTGTGGGCAAAGCAAAGCACATCCGGGTAATAAGATATTCTCTGTTTATTCACCTGAAACAAGAATAGATGGAAGGGAATACAGAAAGTGACACCTCTCTAGTGATATGTTTTCTTCTTTTTTTTTTTTAGCGGTTGTGTTTGAAATCGGCACAAATTGTAGAAAAAAATTTCTTCTGTTTTGAGGAGCTAAATATATATATATATCTGTGTTTCAGGTACCTGATAATGCAATAATGGCCCTGGTTCCCAAGCAAGTTACAGCCTACAACTCAGTAAACAACTCCACTGTGTCCCGAACTTCTGCAAGTAAATATGGTAAGCCGACCTCTTTCTGTACTGCAAGTTTCAGCTGTCAGAGAGCCACTTTCCTGGCTAGCTCGGCATAGCTTTAGAAACTGTGTACTTTGTTTTTAAAGTATTCAGAACTCACTTGAAAAAAAAAATCTTAAAAATATAACATTTTAACATTGAAATGCAGCAGTTTTTTTGCCTTTTGTTTGATGCTTGGCGATGCAAATTTTGATTATGAGCAAAATAAACTTATACATAATTTGAAAATGTCAGTCGAGCAGCAAGAGCAATAGATTGTATTGCAGTCTTGTTAGAGTAACTCACTGACTCTGCATCAGCTTGTGCTTGAGGACCCTGCATGTCAGCAGTGACGGACCAGAAATACAGGATTTCTAAAACATGAAGAGACAAAACACACTCTTTCCCCAGTTGTTCACAGCTCTTGAGACACCAAAGTGGGTGCTCTTATCCTTCCATGTGCCTGTGTTTTGGGGGTTTTTTTTCGCCTGTGCGTCTGCTCCACGTCTCCTTGAACCTGCAAAACCATCAAGTTTGTTGCTGATCAAAGGGCTAGCCTCACTGGTCACAAACACTTCAGACACTTCAAATGTGGTGCCACGTTATTAGCATTTCCTCATCTCCATATGGTCTCACCTCATCTCTCCTGTCTAAATTAGACCAGATAGGGCAAGGTGAGTGGTGCAACAGAAAAGGGAGGGAGAATGCCAGGAATATCCCCCTCCACACACATACACCCTTATTTTTTTATTTTATTTTTTTTAAATGGACAGACTTCAAATGCAAGTGTGATGCACTTCACAACTGGTGTAGTACTTGAGAGTGACTTTGAACTCTCCCTGAGTACAATGGCCAAATAGTGAAGAAAGAGACATGGGTGAAATTAATAGAGCTGCCGAAGAGAAGGGAAGGGGGGGGTGAGAGAAAGTTGTGCAAAAAAGTTCAAAGATTCAGACAAACATTCTGTATAACATGTTGAGTTGGAGAATGAAAGGAGAAACCATTGTGTTTGATCTTTGATGTAATGTTTCCATCAAAAACCACAAGGAGGGAGGGGAAAAAAAGGAAACACGGGAAAAATAACTCTGTGTGGAGCTGGATCAGAATAGAATCAAAAAAAAAAAGAAACTCTCCTGTGTATCACTGACTCTGCATCACCCTCTGCTCTGTAACTTCTTGAATAAGTCATTTCCACAAAATGAGCGCGCTGTTCTGCCGTATCACACGGGCCAACCTGACAATTAAAAGCACGGTACGGTCTATTTGGTTTGTTGTCCTTATAACAAAGCTGCAGCTAAATAAGTGAAGCGCCCTATAGGAGACGCAAACATTTTTTACTTGATCGTACTGTGATCAAATTTGAGCAGTCGATATCAACACACACACACACACACACACACACTCTGTATCTGTTGTCTCCAGCTGTCCCTTTTAGTCCTGCAGACTCTTCTCCATACACACCTCCTGCTTCTCTCCCTGGACAGATTGATTTCTGTCACAGTGAAAATCACTCCTTTTCTTTTTTTTTTTCTTTTTTTTTGCGCTGCTCTCCAAACCGCACCCACTGATCAATTTTTTTTCACACTGTGTAAACATTCATTGAGCCATGTGTTTGGAAATGTCATCGCCACTCCGGCCATTGGGTGGGCCATACATATTTCATCTCGTCTGACACCTGTTCGATTTTGTGTCAGCCGGCAACGCTATGTCTTGTCACTTGGAGGAGAAGCCATGAAAAATTAACCATGCAGACTTTCTGAAAGTTTCATATCCAATCTCACAGACCTGTAAATTGGAAACCTCAAACCAAGAAACTACTTTTGTGTTGCTGACATGCAGGTTATGGTTTTCTTTGCGTTTTTGGTTGGATTTTTTTTTTTTATTATTTGATTGCGTTTGTGCTGCCCATGTCTGATTCTTGCCTTTATGTCAGTTTTTTCTTCTTCTTCTTCTTTTAACCAGACAGTTTGCTTTAGTTTAAATGTTTCTTTTTGCTTTTGTGTCTAAACAAAAACCTTTTTTTCTTCTCTCCAATGCTGTTTATAAATCTTTATAAATTTACATAGTTTGAAGTTTTGTGATTCACATCGATTATCAGCATTACATGAACTAAAGCATGTTGTTTTTCACAGAGAACATGATAAAGTACACTGGAAGTCCTGACAGCCTGCGTACCCGTACTCCCATGATCACTCCTGACCTGGAGAGCGGGGTGAAGGTTTGGCACTTGGTTAAGAACCACGAGCACGGAGACCAGAAGGAGGGCGACCGTGGGAGCAAGATGGTCTCTGAGATCTACCTGACAAGGCTTCTGGCCACCAAGGTGAGCAATCTATATTCAGGAGAGGTGACACTAAGCTGTGGGGACCTACTAACTTTATTTTTATTTTTGGACTCTACTGGAGTAGCTTTGCATGATTCACAGGCTAAATAATTATTCATCTTATACTGGGCCTTGGTGCAGCCAGGTTTCATCTGATTCGCTGCCCCTCGCAAACAAAAGGACTGAACATCTTGTAGGTGTGGCTTCTGCGCTCGCAGACAGAACTGTGTGTCTGCGATTACCACATTAGGTATATCCGCTGCCATTTAACTCATACATAGCCAAGGGTAGAAAAAAAAATCTTTCTAGCCTTTTTTTTTAAGCTCACAGGGATCACATGACCATGTGCTGACTCATAATTTTAAACTTTTCTCATGTTTAATATGAAAAGAAAATCAGGAAACCATAATAGATCTCCTTTATCTAGCAACTGAGTCAATTTACCCGATGCGAAGCACATAATTTATTTGATACTCTATATTGCTGAGCATATGATCCAAAAAAAACTTATCCAACTCAACAGTAGCATCTTTAACTAAAGGGGTTCAGCAGGTGAAAGGCTAAAAGGTCATTCCATCTTTTACCCCATGTTATAATAACTGAGAAATCCCTCGCTTTATTTAAATATTCATGTTTACTTTGGATGAGTCATCTCAGTGGAAAAGATTATTCAAATGTATTCCTCGATCCCCTCAGGTGAGAAAGAGAAAATGGATATTTCTGTTTGTTTTCTTTTTTCATTATGGTTGCATTGATGCAGCAGCATATCAAAAAGGGTAAAGAAGAAAAGACCAATGAAACTAGTGAAGGTTTTTTTTGTTATAAGAAAAAAAAATTATCAGGCAAATATAGAAATGACTATAAAATGGGTCTCTTTGAATGTGCCTTGCAACAATGGCCTCTAAGAAGGGGAGGGAAAAAAAGAAGTTAATTTGGTTTGGAGGGAAATGTGACTTTGATCCAACAGCTGAATGCAAATTAACAATCCACTCTTAAAGCACCTTGTCTCTCTTTTTTTCCCCATCAAGACACCCTTTCTATCAGACAGACTCATATAGCCATATGGGCAAGGTAGAAGAAAGTGAACTGAAAATGTTCCGGATGTATTTTTTTTGTAACGTCTTTGTTTAGCAGTTAGCATAGAGAACATAAACATGCATGTGATATAAATTAAAAGTGGCAGGAGTCTCAAACGCGTCGGTAACACGTCCGTTAGACAGGCACAGAGGGAAGAATCAGGATGATGATCCGTTATGAAACGTGTTGGCTAATGAGCAGAAACGTGGAACAGATTTGGGTCTGGCAATTCCAACTTGTCTTTGAAATAGTACGTCGAGATAAGAGGCAAACAATTTCCCCTTTTTGCTGCTGTTTTTGTTTTTGCTTTCTGGTGAACAGCAGCCTCTACAACCACAAAAGCAGCAGGAAGAAAAGAGTAAGAAACTCTTTGGAGTTATATTTATTTGGTCTCATCTTGTGCTAAGCTCTAATTCTGAATAAACATGGATGATTTAAACTAATGCGACGCAATTTCTGTTGTTCATATCGCTACTGAACACATCGTTCAACTATTTACAAAACGATGGAAAACGATGCTTCAGTTGAAGGCAGATCCCGGCAAAGCTGTAACGCAATCAATGAAACATGGTCGAAGATGTGAATTTGTGCTACTTTGACACAAAAAAACACTGAATAAGTTAGCATTTTCTGATCCCCAGGATGGATCTGGGGAAAAAAATCTATCTCAAAAGAGATTGTTTTGTTATTATCGAGAATTGTCAATTTGCATTTAGCTGGCCAGAGCAAGCAAGTTATCGCAGGGAGTTAAGATATTTATCTGACCCCAGACAAATTGCCTATAATTTGAGGCAATTTAACCAGCAAGTGAGCACCCAGCTGAGATGAATTCAAAGTGGAGTAATAAACAAGAAACCAAGAGTAACAACTGGAGCTTAAAGGAATTATTGTAGCTGTTAAACATGAGGCTGTTGTTCACAAATCACGGTGAATTGTTTACTGTTCTCTGCCGCCAAGATTGCCAAAGAGTACATTGAAGTTCTACTGGGCCACACTGGAAAGTGTTTTGCAGCTAAGGCTCAATTGTTCAGGAACAACAAAGAGCACTACAAATGCTCCAGAAACCTGCATATCAGCTTAAATCGTTCCAGCTGAGGCACGGTGGAGGGAGCATCATTTTGGTGTTGCTTTGCTTCCTCTGCACCTGAACAGCTTGCTGGAGTAATATTTAATTCCAAGTTTAGCATAGCATCTCATTGGCCCAGAACAATTATCCTACACTTTTAAGTAATACCATAGGACTTGAAATAATGATACCTGCACCACCTGTATTACTCTAATAGTAATACAGGTGGTGCTGAAGTAGTGAGGAAGAATGGTTCAAACCACCAGGGTGTCCCTGTCTGTGTGTTAGCCCTGCGGCAGGCTGGCGACCTGTACCCTGCCTCTCGCCCTATGTCAGCTGGAATAGGCTCCAGCCCCTCCGCGATCCTGAAAAGGATGAGCAGAAGTGGATGTATGGATGGATTTTTGCAGTTACTTATTGTCAGCAAATTAGATATGCGACCATCCTGTCTCTTGACAGCTGACAACAAGCTGGCTAAACAACATCAATAGCTGTTGATAAGATAATGTTATGCCAGCTAATGTTAGGCTTGAGTGTTCTAAAACTCATACTTTCAGTTTGATTACGTTCTTACATCATATGAGAGTTTATTCTTTTTCGTTTAGTTTATTAGAGTTTATTCTCTAAGTGTCAGAGTCCACCAATGTTAGAACCACTTCAAAGAAAGTTTCAGAAACACGGACTAACAGCAGCTATTAGACAAGCTAACAGCAGCAAACAGTGGCAAAAATAGCCTCAACAACTCGCCTCAGTATCACTGTCATCGGTCAGAAGTGAGCTTCACTACTCACACAGTAGGACACCAGGCGAGGTAAACAGCGGAGTGACAGCCTGCACACTACAGATGAACAGCAGCCAGAGTTGTTTGTCCTATATTGGCCACTGTGGCTAGGATTAGGCACTTGAATTGGGAGGCATAAGACAACAGAATTCAGTTGACTGCAATCTTCAATCTACTGACGTCTAGCGAGGAGATTTTACACACTATAGCTTTAAAAACCAGCTAATGACTTTGTGAGAATGCGGATAAAGTCTGGTGATCAACTAACAGGGAAAGAGAGGTGCAACAGTGACTGTGAAACAGGGCATATGAACGAAACTAATAAACAAACTTCAGATCCCAGAATAGGATGAAAGCAGGGAAAATGGAACAGCTGTTGTCATGACACATACTCTATAGTCGTGCACACACCTTCACACATGCACACATGTTGCCTCTCAGCTTCTGTGAGTTGCTCCAGTTCCCTGCCATTCTCCCGTTCCAGAGTGCAGAAAGGTGGCTTCTGACTACAGACAGCGCATCGTCTTTCCAGATGGATTGTTTTTGAGAAATAACCAGTTTATCTTGGCTGGCCATCTCTCTTGGTGAGGAATGATTGGGCAGACAGGCAGTGTAATTGACTGCGTTTGGCTTTCACCTTGCCAATAAATACCTCTCCTTGGCAACGCCACTCACATCTCTCATATTAGCTCCATCAGTGACACTCTTGAGTGTGGGTACAGGACGTGTTCAAATGTGTGGAGTGGTGCAGGGAAGGATTGCATTTTCTCTCCACTTGTACACTTGAGTGTGTGTGTGTGTGTGTGCCTGTCTCACCCTCCCTGTTTCATTGCTATCCCCATCGTCGCATTCCTTGCATTTCAATGCGGAGGCAGATGGCATCAAAACATCCAGATGACACATTGTGTTTAGAGTGCAGTCTAATGACAGGGTAGATGGTCGTGGGGGGGTTGTGTTGGCAGTTTCAGCTCCACCGGGGAACAAGAGAACCCTGTGATGATGACAGTGTTGATAGTGGTGCACCCCTTGAGATCGAGGATGACGTAAAATGTCACAGCCTAAGCACTGGTAGGCACATACACAGATTCCACCGCCGCTGCGTTAGGCATCCCCTTACCAGCTAGGAAGGCACATGGGCTTGATATAGAGGTATGCGGTGCCATCTTTATGGAAAAATGATAAGCTGTCAGAAATGTGGGCCACATTAGAATTATAGCCATGATTGTCAAACTAACAGGATTTTCCCCTCCCACTCTCCTCTACCTCTCCTGACTCTGTGATTCGGGCACCCGCTCCACCCAAATTGGATTTTTATTTGCCAGTGCCTGTACACACCTCATCTGCCACACTCAATGGCCTCTTCTTCTGATAGGAAACTTGTGTCGTTTTATTTCCATCTCTGGCTCTCGCCTTCTTCCCGTGCATCCCATCAGCTCGTTCTTTACAAGAGGATTAGATTCTCTCTCTCTCTCTCTCTGTCTCTCTTCTTCTCCTCCTCCTTCTTAAAGTCACCAACATTAAATCAAATTAGGGTCAATGGTGCAGTGTGGGAGCTAATCCGGCAGCACAAAGAGGCTTAGGAGATGCGCCTCCTGTTCCTAGATATTATTAAAAGTCAGCTGTGAAATAACAATTTCCCCCATCAAAGCTGCAAGCAGATTTAGGGGCAGGGTCTGTGAGATATGAGTCAGACACATAAACATCGGAGCTGAGAGAGAGAGAGTGACATGCATCGCAGAGCTCACAAACTGACACATACATAGTGATCTTTCTGCCACTATTAGTGTTTTGTTTTTTTTTGAAAAATGAAATCATGACAAATGCATTCTCCGATTCTGTGTTTCCTAATCACATCAATACTGCATTGATCTGACATTTTGAAAGAGCAGATTTCCCTAACCCTAACCCTTTCTAACTCTCCTCTCTCTGCTCCGTAGGGTACATTACAGAAGTTTGTCGATGACCTGTTTGAGACCATCTTCAGCACAGCCCATCGAGGCAGCGCTCTGCCACTGGCCATCAAATACATGTTTGACTTCCTGGATGAGCAGGCCGACAAACACAACATCCATGACCCACATGTCCGACACACATGGAAGAGCAACTGGTGAGTTAATTTACTATGGAAATCCGTATACATTGTACCTGCAAACACAGAAATATGCAAGCACATGCCAAGTCATAGTAGGCACTGGATGGGAATTCTTAAGAATCCTCAAATAATGACACAATTGTACACTAGTGTGGCTCCATTCATGGCCTTTGCCTCTGCTCTTAATTTAAAAAAGTACTAGAGGCACACTGGCATTGCCTTGGTATTGCCCTGTCAGAGCCAAGTCTCACCATACGCATCTTCCTTTCCTAATATCCATTATCCACAGGGGTGTGTAATCTTCATTAAAGCCAACCACAAGGGGCTAATCCAATTGGCTGCCAAGACTCTCCATCTATTATCATGGATAACTGGGCCAAAAAAAAATCCTGTCACTGTGGAATTCTCTGCAGTGACAAATGTTCACTCCCAGGTGCACAAGTACACCTCTAAATTAATATCTGCTGATTAATTTAGACCACACTGACCCCTGTGAGGCCACCTTAAAAGGTTGGCTGGGGTTAAATGACCAACAGTGCCCCAGAATGGGGTGCGCGAAGGAATGAAAAGGTGAAGAAAAGGAAGTGAACACAGTGGGAGCTAAATGCACACTAATATCTCATTAGCCTCATAGCCTCTGCCAAGATCCCAGCATGCATCACTCAGGCCAGGGCCCTGGAGAACCACAGATATTGGAGGAAAAATTTATGTGTGTCAAGGGACGAATCGACATAAAGGAATGGGTAGGGGGAGGCTAAGGTGAAATATTATTTACTTTGCCTTATGAACCTAATTTTAGTATTTTTCTGTGTTATTGGCCCAGTCACAGTGTGTGTTAAGTGCTTTGAGAGCTCGACATGCTTCTTTTCATTAGACTTTCAATGGACTTTCACTGTAGGGCTGTAAATAAAGTACAATTTATCATAACATATCCTGAGAAATAGCCACTTAGACTGAGCACAGTTGTGCTGCTGCAACCACAGGTACCCTCTCAGTGTGGAATGCGCACATGATTGCATCTTTATGCATCTCACTGTGTGTGCATATGCATAACCTTTAGTCATCTTAAAAGAGTGCAATCTTGGCTTCAACAAAAGCCTTTGTTTTGTCTGACGGTGGTAGAGAATAGTAATGTCAGTGTCCCTCCCAAGCTGCGCCCCCATCCCATTAAACACACCAGTCCCATAGTCACTGTAAAGGCCATTAACTTCAGCTACATCCTACTACTACTACTACCCCCACCTTGAGAGGTTCCCTCCCTTCAGTGTCCCCTGATATAATCCTTATGCTAGATCCCTCAGTCTTATACCTAATCATGTCACTGTATTTGCTAGTCTCCAGAACTGCACATTTCCACACAATCTAAAGACCTGAACGTGGCCTTAATTTAAGTTATCAAAAAAAATGCCTCTCTATGACAAGTGCACGGTGCTAAATACAAGTGTGAATGACCACTAAGATACATTCACATCTAATCAAACCACTTACAGAGGTGATCTGCACACTGAAAAAGATATGTTGTAAACGCCATACATGATTATTTTTGTCTTGTCCTGCACATCTTCACAGCTGGAATACCCTGTGCATGTAGATATTACTCCTTAAAGCATTTTCTTGTCTTTCCTAGCCTTTGCTATGCAAACGTGGTGCTTGACTGGCAACAGAGGCACAGTAACTTTGCCTTAAGCCCTCTGACCTTTTCTAGAAATGACTTAAAATGTGAATGCAAGTGGTCAGTGGCGCACCTTGCAAAATCATGACAGACAAGTTTAAGGCAGCGTTCCTCGGCAACGACTTGTGTTCTGATTGTCCGAGAGCCATTTGCAAAAGCAAGTTTAAATAGTCTTTTTGCACAAGGTTTACTGGTGTAAATTTCAGTTTTTGAAAGAAATTGCCTATTTAACATTGTGAAAAGTTAAATTTGAACTGTTAGTTGTGTCTGCATTGCGTGGCAGAGTCGTAACGTGTTTTGTATGTGTGTACAGTAAGTTTGAGCGTACATCAGTCACTGGCTCCAAGAGCATCTCCAGATGGTATCTTTTGGATTAGTGGCAGTGTGTCAGCGTCTGCTCTCATCCTCAGTCCTCTGTATTTGGTGTGTGTGTGTGTCCGTCTATGTGCACTGCATTTTGGGATGGAACAGACAGAATTTTGATTATTATGCAAAACTGGCACTGGCACATACACTCCTCTTTTCTGCATGCAGATTATCACCTATCTGCTGTCACACTGCAGTGCTATCCTACTCAGATTGTAAACCAGTAGCGCCACTGGGACAGGCACACAGCTAAAGTTGTTTAAGATGCCGTTAGCATGAAAAATAGCGTAGTTTTGCTTACTGAGGCCCCAGCTGAACAAAACTCAGTCGGGTCACCTTTATAAATTCAAAACTCGGGTCGCTGCATGTCCGTGCCATAATGGCAACAGGGAGATGCTCGACATCACAACATATGTGACTCTTTTCCTGCCAGTGGGAAGCTAATTCTTTAGGCCCATTCCATAAAACAGACTTAACATTATAAACTGCAGATTCAAATTTGCTGTGGTCATATTCTGCCTTTATAACAGCAGTAATTCTCGTACTTACATTTGCCCAATTTTAGTAAAGACACCGTCTAAAATGCTGCTTATTTTACTTGCTTAATTATGCAGTTTTTCAAACTATCACACTGTTTCATCAGTTTGAATTGCCTTCACTTTCAAGTGATGAATCAGTGGACCAATTCGCTTTTAAATCAAAAGGCCTTTTCTGACTCTGCCAACATAATTTCTTTAGGATAAGAGATGCCCTTGATCTTGGCAGCTGATATTTAACCTAATCCCTAACCAAAAGGACTGATCATGGCCAACATTCAGATTCCTAAAACTACTCAGCAGGAGTAAACTCAGCTTTGCCTATTTTCAATGGATAACACGGACTGTTATTATGGTGGTAATTTTGCGCGCACAAAATTGTGCGAAATCTCATCATTCTAGCGTCCACTGCCCCATTGAAACGCCAGCTTGTCAACAATCAAGACAGCACAGCAGTGGTGTTAATATCCCTTTGATCCCTGCACCTAATCCCACTAGATTCTTTGCTTAGATTAATTTTGAAGTCATAATGCTGAGTTTTCCCCATTCTGAGTCTAAATCCTCTTTTGTTACATTGTACAGCTGAATGTCTTTGTGGGTGGTTGTACTAGAATAAATGCTCAGTGGATTGTCGAGGAACACTGGTGGTATTTTAAATGATTGCGTTTCAGTTTTTATTTTTCTATGCACAGAAACTCCCGTGTAGCCTAGACAGCAGTGTCTTTGTGATTTTTTTATTTATTTTTTTGCCACATCAGCTAAAAGTGCAGAACCCAGAGAAAAGTAAAGATACACAGATCCAAGTAACACTCAGCTTTTTCTTAATACCACCTGAGCCCCCTTCACAGCAATACACAGATAAAGCGGGCCCTATATCTATTCATTTTGGCAGAAACAAGCCCAGCAAATAAACAGACTTGTGTATTTTTATTATTCTTGACAGCCACAAAATAGGACCCACTTGCACAAACAAGGCAATATGAACTGTGTCACTGTGCGGCCCCCAGCGAGGACCCCTGGACACTGCAAAAAAAAA
>VUQK01006412.1:52525-83334 GCA_015106715.1 Bujurquina vittata | reverse complement strand
GTGGCGCAGTGGGTAGGCGCTCACCCTGCAACCGGAGGGTTGCTGGTTTGAGTCCCCGTCTGAGCGTATGCTGTCATTGTGTCCCTGGGCAAGACACTTAACCCACATTGCCTAAGTGTGAATGTGTGGTTGGTGTTTGGTGTGGGTCGGAGGGGCCGTAGGCACGGATTGGCAGCCACGCTTCCGTCAGACTGCCCCAGGGCAGCTGTGGCTGCATTAGTAGCTTACCACCACCAAGTGTGATTGAGGTGTGAATGAATAGTGCACAAAATTGTAAAGCGCTTTGAGTACCATGAAAAGTGCTACATAAGTGTAAGGCATTATTATTTATCTTCAAATGTCCATCAAACTCAAAAAACTTGGCTTCAGACCTAGGACCATTAGGACCTAGGACAGTTATATGGGAAAATCCCAGTGCATCAGCAGTTTCTGAAATATTCTGACCATCCCAGCTGGTACCAACAACCATGCCACATTTAAAGTCACTTAAATCATCTTTCCTCCCCATCCTGATGCTCGGTTGGAGCTTCAGCAGGTCATCCTCTGCATGTCTGCATGCTTAAATGCACTTACTGCCATCTGACTGGCCGATTAGATATTTGTGCTAATGAGCAGTTGAACACATGTACATATTGTATTAGTGTATTTTACTGATAAAATATACAGTGAATACACAGTTATATCTACCGATGACTGAAAAATATAGAATTCATCAAAAATCACTGCATCAGTTGTACTTACTAATGTTTGCAACAACTTCCATGCTCGAGCCTTGCTGAGTCATTGGAGACGTTGCACCTCATCGGTGATGCAGGGTCAAACAGACGCGAACACACTGGAAACTTTCCACCAGAAAAATTATATCTCAGGCTAACGTTAACTTGCTGCTGAAAAATACATATTGCCTTTAAAAACATCTCTTGCTTGGTGTGATTTCCATTTGCTTTCTCTGCGGACACACATTCTCATTGATACTATGTGATGTTGTTGACTTTGGCTGTGTGAATGAATTCTAGCCGAAATGCTAAAAGGAATCATAGAGGGGGGGCTGAGACGGAGATAAAAACAGATGATGGGAGAGGAGCTGCACTCTGGTGGCACCATAGAGACCTCCACAGCCTGGAGGTCTGCTGTGTCAGGAGCAATACGTAATGTTGATTGTGGTAGTGGCAGAGGAAGAAAAGAGTTGTTTAGGTCTGACATCCACACCTTTTCTGCTTCCTCTAGGGTGCAGTTTCGGGCAAATATGCTACAGCAGCGAAGGCTGGAGAAAGAAGAGCGGGAGCTTGAGCGGCAGAGAGAAGAACAAGAGAGACAGAATCGTCTGGAAGCTCTTAGAAACCAGGTGGAGCATTATCTGTTCTTTCAACCACCTGGATTAGTTCTGTCAGTGGAAATAATTCATGAGGGAAAAACTGGACTCGTCCTTGTCTGAGTAAAGGCATCACTGCCACCTAATGGCAGCATGTAAGAAGACAATTGTATGTTATCAGTATATTCAGTGTATTTTTCTTATTTATCTCAGGTTGGAGTGGTGGCAGAGGCAGACCCAGAGAGGATGATGGCAGAGACAGAGGCTTGGAAGAGTCGACACTTGAATCTAAACGAGTTTGAGCTCCAAAAGCCTCTCTACAGTATAAACACGTACACAGACACACAGGTGAGGCATGATAGCATCTACCCTCCTGTAACCACTTTCTTTGCAAAGTCTCTAAAGCTGCATGATCATTTGCCCCCGTCCCCTTATCTATGCTCGGTATGTATCGAGCCTACAAGCCCTCGCTCCCCGACTCATGTTTTCTTCATTACATTAAGTCATTTAATTTCGATTCATCTTGGGTGACACTGATCAGTGACCCATTCACCGGGGGAAAATTATGTAAGCTGGGTGGCTGGCCAAACAGTGTTTGTCCTCATTTCAAAACGGTCTTAATTTCAAGGCCACCAGGGTCAGTCAATGAACTGTAGAGTCTGTGGTTTTGTTTTAGCTGTAGAAAACAGGCTAGGATTTGATTATTGTGTAATATGGGCATTGACTAATGATTGTCAAATTGTGATGATTTTTTCCCCCTCTGGCACCAAAATATGATGAATTAATCATCAAACCTTATGTCAAGTATTAAATGTGTAGTGAGCCATAAAAACAGCAGTGCTTGCATGGCACAATGTAAAACAGATGAAACTTGTGATTTACTGTACTTTTTCAAAATTTCCCATCCTCCAGATTGTGTCTGATCCAAGAGTGCGGGTTGAGCAGGCTCTGCGGGAGGCCAATCTACACCACAGTCAGTATGCCAGAGAGGTTCTGTCTGTCATCAAGCCCCCAAAACCACCTCGAAGAGACACAAGGTCCATTCTTAAATTTTGACCCAACTTTTCTTCGTGTCATCTTTTGAAGTCACGCTCTTGTCCTGATGTTGAACATTATATGGCATGTAATAAATTTAAGAATCTTTTTTATAATTGTCAGTGCTGAGTGATGTGAAAGCTGCAGTTCTAACAAAGTAGCTTTACTATATCGACCACCAAATGACAGTGAAGTTACAATTGCGGACTTACTTTTAAAGTAGATTGTATACATGAGGAATGCATACAGTATTTCTGAGTGTTGACAAATGTGTACAGTGAATTTAAAAAACCCCAAATCAATACTGAATCAATAACTGCTTTCTGGGGGTTTGAATTTCCATAAGAAAACTTGTGTGGCCGAAGCTACTTAACTTCCCGGAGTATTCGATAGCGCATTCACTAAAATACACTGCTGGAGGTTCTAATCTAAAAGAAATTACTGAATAAATTTGATCAAAAAAGCATGTAAGAAAGTGCTTTTCCACTGCTGTCACTTGTTGCTTGTAGAGCCAGAAAAAAAAAAGCAATTCAAAGACACCAAATCTCCCAAACTGTCCCAACTTGATATTTTTATTTCAATTCATTGAAGCGTTTCTTGGTCTTAAAAGCATGCCCTTCAGATTTGAAGTAATCTCCTTTGTTGCTGGACTATTTCTAGCTATGGCAGAGATAAACATGGCAATAAAGATACAGAACATATCATTTTGAGTTTTCCTGTCTTACAAAGATATCAATGTATTAAATATAATAGATATAATACATACTTACACCTACACTCTATAAGGATATATGCAACACGCTTAGCATTTTAGTGTCAAATAAATCACAATAAAATCTTAATGTGTAACTTTTAAATATTTCAATATTAACATTTTAGGTACAGTATATCTACATATGCACATGAGTTAAAACTATATACATTTTTTTAAGGCAGCTGGGATGTTAGACAATATACCCCAGGCGTTTCTTGATAAAATGGGCTACCAGGATTTGAGGTCTATGTTGATAATCCACCAGAACATCATGAGGTGATGTGATCTGGTCCCCTTCGAAGCGGTTCAGCAGTGTGACGCATACCACAGCTCCTGGAGAGTGAGATGAGCAAATCACAAGTAGAAGATCAGAAGGTTTTGCCATCGTACAGTGTTTATTTTGTTATAAAATCAGTACCTTTGAGGCCACAGACACGGCACATAGCAGCGAAAACAGTGGACTCCATTTCAATATTCCTCACGCCGGCCTCGTAAGCTTTCCTCAGATACTCTAGTTTCTCTTCCTGAGAGAAGGAGCAGAGAGCGCCGTCAAGTCGGCCTTGACCTGCAGACAGAGCAGATTTGTCAGAGCATGACATCTAGAAATGACCTTACAAATAAATGACAAATGTGATTTAAAAAAAATATTTCATGACATTCAGTTTATACTGTACCTTCATAGAAGTCATGGGTGCACATGGTGTTTCCGATCACTGTCGGAAAGGTTTGAAGCTCAGAAGAGCACTGCAGAAGCTCGTTGGCCACTCCCTCGTCCAGTTCAGTGCTCCTGGTGATAACTTTACCCAGAACAACCTGTTCAAACTGGGGGCGGAAAGAGTAGTCCACTGCTTTATCCGTGACCACCACAGTCCCTGGAGCCAGACCTATAGATGACACAGGACATCATTTTCTTACATACTTATAGAAGGGTAGTGGATTAACAGCAAAGACCACTCGAACAACTCATTCCACTGCATGTAAAGCTTTCTCTTACATTAAAAACACAGACTTACCGACTCCACCAGATGTTCCCAGGCGAAACAAAACCACATCACGGCACTGGGCATGGTGCAGCAACTTGATGAGCTCATGCAGCATGATGGAGATGGATGGGACTCCCATGCCATGCTGTGTTATAGAGGATAAAAATTAATTTTTCAAATCTGTGAAATACTTTTTCCTGACAATACTTAAAGGACAGCATCACCTACAGCAAATTATGGAATACTTACACTTATAGAGAGTACCGGTCCTACTTTGTACATGCAGTAGCGATCAGTTCCCTCACAGATATCTTTGATGTCTTCTGGGTTTCCAGGCAGTTTCAGCTCCTGATGGATGAACTGGGCGAAAGCCTTCATTCGGTTTGCACTGCCACCAACACACACAAACTATTGGGAAGCAGAGAAAGAGGGCTATTGAATTGTGTTTTTTTCGAAAATGAGTTAATGATTCTGGCCTTATTTTACAAACCTTAATATCTCCAAACATTTCCGGGAGGTTGTGAGTCTTAGTGCTCAGGCTGAAGTGGTAGAGAATGTCCTCTTCCATGGTGTCCAAATTGGGATTTTTCACTTGGACCTGTTGTCTGAGTGCATTTTAATTCATTTTAGTTCATGAACAGAGGTGACTTCACAATATGAACTAAGTATATGCCTATGGGTTATCTATATATCAAAACAGTATCATAAGTTAAGAAAAGCATCAAGAAAAACCTATAAAATGTCTTGATGTTCCCGATACTTACTTTATATACTCATTCTGCTCATTCCCCACATGGTTCAGAAGAATCGGTGCCATGACTGCAGGAGACGCTTTGAAATTAAGTTTAAAAATGTCTGTGAAACCTCCAAGTGCTTACTGTAACTACTTTCCCAGTAAGTTACCAGAATATCAGACTGCACAGTGGATATAGTGGTGACCCCTGACCTTGCCACTGATTGGTTCCAGTGAGAGGGGAGTAGCTTACCCCGGCTGCTCCCACAAAAACATTGACCAAGCCCCAAGCAGAGCACGAATCAATCACACAAAAATGACTGCCCAGTTCTAAAGTGTAAGTAAAGTTTAAAAGATGACATACAGGCACCAGTCACACGTGTCATAAACACACTGTTATGACTAAATCTCGGAAAAGTGTGTGTGGGCGTGTAATGTTTCACCAATAGGCAGTCTGAGTCTATTGAATAACTGGCATGTAGTGACATATTGTAGGAAAAGAACACTGAGATAACCTGTGACACTTGCACTGTCATATCAAAACAGAAAGTCACAGAGCCAGCACGGTGTACCTCCAGCAGGAATCATGGGGCAACATTTATCCTGAGAAAGAAAACAAACACTGTATATAAGGCATGTTAAAAAAAAACATTTTGAAATGCTTTAATTTTATTTAAATCATTGAACCTTTTTCCCAGAAGCAGACATTTACACAATTACAGACACACTAAAAAAAACCAACACCACATGAGTCAGCTGGTGCCTTCAAGTGCAGCACTAAAAAGCACAACAATTAAAAGGTCCTATCTGTAATTCAGTGATTTAAAGTTTGAGTGAAAGATCTGACAGGACACAATAATTGAACGAAATGAAAATGCTTGACGTGACTGAGGACGGCCCTTGCACATCATCTCCCATCCAGGCACCCGGCAGTCTTCCGATCTATTGGAATGGAAAATTGTAAGCGTATAAATTGTTATCATATTGTTATAACTTTGTGTTATATTAGAAAGAAGTATTCTAAATTCTTAATGTCTGGAACCTTAAAGAGTCACACCTTGGATTTTGTCACCTTCATCTTACATTGTGGTTATTAATAATAATAGTCTCATAAAATCCATGCACTGCTTAGCAGTTGGTCTTAATTCCCTTTTATATTATAAGCAAGACAAATAGCAAATGGGAATATTTTTTGGTTTTATGGTTAAGATTGTAACTCAAATGCTGCACTACTTACTTGACTCCTCACTGGACTGGTTTGTTGTCCTCTGCATAACCAAATCTCAGCAGCTTTGACATGTCAACAGGAGCTGGATTCTTGTCAAATATTCTGTAAGAATATCAAAGACATAAAGTTCAAATCTGATGGAAATAGAAATTTCATATTTTTAGAGTTTTTTTCTTCCTTTCTTTACAAATAAAGCTTATTATTTTGCCTACCTACCAACAACGGGCACAGTTTAAACATTAGAAATGGACCCTACCCTTCACACACACTGAATAAACTTTGGCTACTTATTACAAAAATTGTCTCCCGACAAACTGCACGCAGTCAAATAATAGGATTTACCAAACAACATAAATATACCAAAGATCCAACTCTGCAAAAATGAGTCTGGCTGTATCTCACATTTGATATTTATCACTTATTTAGACAAAGCAAAATAGAGAGGCACGAGTTTTTGTTTTTTTCCCGTTGGTCTGTCGGGAAACTTCCAGATTCCCGTTGTGTCATCTAAAAAGTTTGTGCAGTAGTTTGTTCTGGGAACAAGCTAAATATATTACCACGCTGGGGTGTTTCCATAATTTCTGATAACCGGTAGACCTTGTTGGACATGGAGTGCATTTACCAGATATGATCGTGGTCTCTGGTGCATTAAATGTGAGGGTATTTTGACATTTTCCCAAAGGTACACGGAGAACACAGTAATGATCAACTGTGAGCTAAAGCAAACAGGTGGATTAATCTAGAAGTCATCGCTATTTTGTCTGACCTGAGCTTTCAACCTGCCTGTGAGCATTTCTGCTTTGTCATCACAACACAGAGACATGTGGGGTAGAATTGAATTACAACAAGCTCTCAGGCTTATAAATGTTTATCAGCCATTTCTCTTTGCATGCTGTACCGTGTGTATGTTAATGCTAATAATGACAAAAAATAGAAAAGCAAATTTAAAAAATAAACCCTAAAACATGCAGATTGCAAAATAGCCTGCAGTCATCACAGTAAAGATTCAGGTTTGGCTTGCTATAGCTGTCATTAGATATTATAATATCTAATGACAGCCAATATAATATCATAATCTCTAATTCACCATTTCTACTTTTTGTCTTGTGTCCCAGTGACGCTGCTATTTTTGATTATTTCTCTCCACACTTTGCTTTTCTTTTCAGATTCTGAAATTCCATTATAAATATCCATGTTTCCTCTTTATTGATTTGAACTCATTTCTCATTTCAGGGAAATCATGAGTGTGCTGTTTATGTTTATATACAAGTACCGTAAGTAAGCAGTAGGCCATTCACAAGACTTTAGGGACTCCTGGCTGTTCTGGTTTTAACGATTGATAATTCTGACAATGAATCACTTCGGATGTGTAATTCAATTCTGATCACTTCATCCACCCACTCCACCAGGACTGCACATAATTTGTTTGGCACCATAGTGGCTCAGTGGTTAGCCCTGTTGCCTTGTTGGGTTCAAAGCAGGCCCCCACCCCCCAGCCCCTCTGTGCGGGAGCTCTAGTTTCACCCAACATCAAAAACGCTCTCTCACTCTCCCAAAAGATATGGTTGATCAGTTTCTGATAAAATAAAAAGGTTTACACAATCAAATGATCTGACACTCTCCAACCGAGCTCAGTCTGGTTGCTGGCAAGCGCAAATTGAAATAAATAAATTGGGATGCAGCCAGATATCGCTGTACATGCAGTAAAGAGCAGAAAAACTGTGTCAAGGCTAGACTTTTCTTGGAGATTAGATCATTTTGTCAAAGTAACATTTTATAATATGCGTTTTTCTACTTATAATAATGACTGTAATGGACTCCAATGCGGCCCAAGGAGTGTCCCACTTACAATAAAGCTGGATTAGTATCAGAGTAATAGTTCTTGATAAATCAAATAAAACAAGTAAAAACCGTTTTAATGAACCCGATGTAAGGGTCCAAGGCCTCATTTCTAAGACATGAAAAACTATCTTATTATACTTGATGCCAAAGAAACTAACATTGTTCCTCAGAGTTGTGAAACTGTCCTTGGGAGACGTCCCTTATTCTAAACGCAACACAGAACTTCAGCACCATCTTGTGACCACATTCACTCACATCCTCCTGAATTTGCTGGTCTCATGCTGTTGACTGGACGCCTGCAACTTCTCCGCCGCAGGAACGTCGTCCTGCACGAAAAGTAAAACAAAGAATGCGTGGAGGTTATTTGTTGATTCATTTTTCTTATTTTGGTCTCTTTTGAAAACTTAGCAGTAAGTCCTCATTTTGAGGCCAAATCATAGAACAAAAAATACGTGAAGCAAACATAAGAGGTGGAATAAAGGGTGATGGCTCGTATGGCGATATTACTTTTCTGAATGACTTTAACATTACTGTTTACCTTTTCTCGTTCATTGTTGCTGCTGTCATGTTTGTCGCAGGCTGGCATGTTGTCAATCCCAAAAGGAGGATCTAGAGGCTGAAAAGCTCCAGGGTTTTTCCTCTCTTCACTGTTAATTAGTCAGTTGGAAAAACAAATATAAAAAGTACCCAACACTTAATGATAGCTTGAATATAATAATAAACAATAGTACAATAACAGTATTGTTCTTTAAGCAGTACTGGCAGTGGGAGAATATTAACAGCAGTACCAAAAGTATTTATGTGAGTAACAGAGTAATAATAATAAACTAACTATTAACAAACTACCTATTACTGTGAGTACATATTGATAACAATAAGACACATGTGACAAACACCTTGGGTCGCTGATTCCTCCTGAGTCAGAGCCAAACCAGTCTGGAGGTTTGTATGAACTGGCTTTAGGAACAACCGATTCCTCGTGCCACAGAAGTCCTGTTGAAGAAGGACATAAAACAGGAAACAACATGTGTTTGCAGCAGGTATCAACCAGCCAGAGGAATTCATGGAGGATGTAAGAAAACAGGATGGCTCTACCCTTATGCCCTCCTTGTTTTGCGAGCTTGACATATTCAGAATCACTGTCTAGAACTCCAGCTCTTCGCCCTCGGCTCCTCTCCTCAGGAAGAGGGCTGATGGTTGGGGACAGTCCAGGGATCTGGGAGATTTGGCCGTTCTTTGTATGGTCTGTCTTGACCTCTGCAATTTTAGTACACAAACACACACACACACACACACAAAAAGGGGGGGCATTTGCGGTCATTTCTTTATCTAATTTATCTAATGTACATTTTTCCATGCACTCAGGTCCAACACAGTGTTATCCCCGTAAGCTGCACATCCTAACCTAAAGTTATACTTGCCGAATTGTGTTGATTGCTGATCGTTACTCATGAAAGCGGCGGAATCTCTGGTGGAAACGGAAACAAAAAGCCTGTCAACGTTCCAAATTGTACTCTGAGCGAATAAAGTTCAGATTTCAAATTCAAACGTGTTGAACTTACTCTAAATTCATTGTGACGTGAAGTAAAGGAGCCGCTGTGAGGAGACTGTTGTGACCGCGTTTCCGTGGAAACGGGTTTGCGCCTTCTGGAACGCAGCTGGTGTTATTCAGAGGTCGGTGCCGCGCACGGAGAGCGGATGTGCACAAAGGACGCAAAACCACAGTTTAGGGACTTGTAGATGCGATATAAATAGGAATATCAGTTTTCATTAGAGGACAACGGCTCAACGGATCAAAGATCCAAAGGTCTGCATAAGTGCTTTAATTTTAAAAAAGGAAATCCAGTAAAAAGCCAGCGTGTCACGTTAATTTTGATCTTCAATTTTTCCACGCTGCAATACTGTATCGTCGATCAGACGAATCTGTTTTTTTAATTAATTGCTTTTTGAATAGTTGTGATAATAATATTTGGTTGAAACAAAATCCCAAGGCTCTAGTCTTGTCTCAAGGCGCAACAGTGAGCCACACCAGTGGGAACCAGTGCATTAGCGCACTCGCTGCTTTATGTGTGGCTGATATTCAGAGAGAAATGTGATGCGTCGGAAAGCTTTCTGTGAGATATACCTAAGTTGTTTTTTTAAAAAAAACTAACTTATCGAATACTTTTCAGTAAATTTCTATAAATACTATCCAGGTATAAACTATCCTTTAACCAAAGTTATTACTTATACCTATAACAAATAAGCTGTCTGAACAGTCTGCTCAAAATGTAATAAAGAGTTAAAAGCCGATGCAAGTCTGCAGGTGATCGGAGAATATCTTTACTTTATGTATTGTAAATGAATACCTCTTGGGATAAATTTGGGGCTAATAAATTAAAGTCATTAGATGTTTTCTATCCACTCGCCATGCTTGCTTTAAAGCATACCTATAATTTCTGTGGCCTCAGTTCAGTCCAGTGCCCGTCTCTCAGTGAACGCTGAGGACATGCGCACAGCAGTCCAAACAGCAGAAGGAGCCTGCGTTGACACGTCAAGCTGCCCGGAGAGACCGTGTCCGTGGCAGGAAACGCAGGCTGTTCCTTCAGCATAAAATCACAATCTCGCTGGAGAGTGTTTGGGGGTGTGAAAACGACTAATGCATAAAGCAAAACAGTAGTTCCCTTTAAGCATATATTCAGTTTGTTTCCTTTGTTATTTTTAAACACACTTTAGGAAGTGTGTAGTTCAGTAAAAATCAGATGAGCAAGCATGACACAATACAGTGACAAGACTTTCTTTAAAGATAGAACACATTTTCAGGTCAGCAAGACAGAAAGGCAGATGTGAAATGTAAATGTGAGGTCAGAGGTCAAATGTGACAGGATATTTAGAATCCCATATATCATTCTCTATGTGCCTATGCGTTATCAATACAAACAATGGCAGTATTCATTCAAAACTTTTCGAGCTATTGTGTTTACAGACAGAATGACATGCATGCATTCACACGCTGCCAAAAACATGACCTCCTTGGTGGAGGTAACAATAGATGACCTGGTTTGTCCAAATAACAGTTGTAAATTTTTTCTAGAAAGGTACAGCTGTAAGGTAAAATATCAGATAAGGGCCTGTTTCTGTTTCATTAAGAACAGAAATCATAATAGTTTTTATAGTTTAAATAGGTTTATTATTTTAAAAAATGCTATGTTCACACATTGCATGTTTCTTATTTACTCTGAGTTGGAAGAAAAATGACTACAAAGCACTCTTGGACAGTATTCTATGATAGAATAATGATAACAGTCATTATAGGCATAAATAAAGCACACAATTAGAGTACATTTCTACCTTTGGTGTTTGACCGTTGTACCCCCCCCCCCCCAAAAAAAAATGATAAAAGTGCTCATTTACGTAGATACTTTATTGGTTCTGCAAGAAATAAAACAGTATGATGTACTATAAAAATAACAATGGCAATAGTAAAAGTACTGCAGACCCATAGTGAGGGCCTTGTAATGTGAAGCAATACAAAAAATATGCTACATTTACAACAGTGATAAAAAAATAAAGACAAAAAAATGAAGAGAAAAAAAAAGAAATTGAGAGTGTGGAAAAAAGTAGTGCAAATGGCACAAATAAATAATATGTACACTATAAGAAAGAGCAGCAAGAAAGTACAATACAAAAATGTGTGTGGAATATTGTGTCCTGATAGGTGTGTTCACCTGTCACAAGGAGAGCTTTATAGAGAATGATAGGAATGATGTCCTGAAGTGGTCTTCATGGCAGCAGGGTTTGAATAAGTCTGAGGGATAAGGAGCTCTGCTGCTTCAGTAGCTTAGTATGGAGGAAGTGAGATGGATTTTCCATGATGGAGAGCAGCTTGTTCAGTGACCTCCTGTCCCTCACTGACTCAAATGCCTCCAGATTCTGGCCAATGATGGTTCCAGCCTCATGGATTAGTTTGTTCATCCTTCTGGCATCTCTGGCACTGATGCTGCCTGCCCAGCAGACAACAGCATAGTAAATGGCATTCTCTACTGCAGGCTGGTAGAAGATCTGCAACATCTTTCTGTAGACATTAAAGGAATTCTCATGACGAAAAAAATGTTATTGTCATATTATTATATAGTCTTAAACTAGCTTATCATTAACAATGTATTTGTTTACTTTCAATGGATTCATTTTGAACTAAACTATTTTAGAAGCTAATAGATAGATCGATTTATTTGTCATCATGCAATTTACACACAATGAAATTAGCTTGTGCAACCTCTAAAAGATTAATGCTCACACATCCACACAGTCACTACACTCACACCTTTACATTTAGATAAAGGTTTAGATAATGTGATGTTTTCTAAGTTATGTGACTTTGTGAAGTCATTTTGATTGTTGGGTTTTCTCTAATTATTGTATGGTCTATACCTTACAATATAAAGCACCTTGAGACGACTGTTTGTTATGATTTGGCGCCATATAAATAAAATTGAATTTAAATGAAATATAACTGAATATAAGCAGAAAAATACTCAATTTAAATACAAACGGTGCAGCTTGATAAATAAGGCGGGCTTTCTGCCACTGTTCATATAGAATGATTTAGAGTACTTTCTATTTCTTTTTATTACCTGGAGATAAAGAGTTGTGTTTTATTTTGAAACGTCCGACCGGAAATAGCGTGTATTTATCGCCTCACCTAGCGCTACATTGTTACAAGGTAACTTCCTCCTCCTCCAATCCTGGCTTCTTGCCTTCGAAAACGCCGCCGCCGGGGTGCGAGTTGTGAAGAGCAGACGGCGTTAGAAAATGTGTCTTCATTTCTGCTCTCTCCCGAATATGAGTACGGAGTGAGTTTGCCACTTTAACTATTATTATTATTATTAATATTACAATTTTCCACCGAGTGAACGGCAGACGTGAATGTTGGCGTCATGTAGGCTCTGCTTTTCAGACTTTGGAAAACAAATCGGGTATTGTCGGTGAATTCTCGAGAGATGGCAGAATAGTTCGACCTGCGCCTCTTACCTAGCCCTCACAGCACTTTGAAAAAATACCCCACGAGGTAAGTTTTTATCGTGACGTCTCTAAAATGTTATTTAAAGCAGACTGTGTTGGAAAATGCGCACGGACGTTTCGGTAGACGTGGAAAAGTTTGCTGGAGACGGCTTCGTGACGCGCTCTCGTAAGAAACCCCTGTCTCCCTCTCAGCTGCTTTGCAAAATCGTGGCCTGTTTTGTTCTGCAGCCAAAACATGTATATATTTTATTTAACGTGTTTTTCTTGTGACTTTACATAAACAAATCGCTGCTTTTAATAAGCTTCAGTGTGTCATTTTTTAAGAGACCTTGTCAGATATGTCGCATGTTAATGAAATAATGCGCGCTAGGCCAAAATAACGATCTGGTTTGTAATTGTGACCGTCCTCTGATTTCTCATTCTTAGTCAAATCAAGCTCGCAACATTGCCGCTAGGAGAGACTTGAAGACTTTTTGTCATGCAATTTTTAGGAGGGTCGTTCTCGCTTGGTCGTGCCCCATCATCGCCCGCTGAGCACTTTTAACATCACAAACGCAGTCCTGGGAGGGGGTTAGCGCCACCAACACTTGTGAACACACAGTAAGGCTAGGAGTGGTCTGTGATTTCATGTTGGACAGGTTGGAAATTAAAAAAATAATAATTAAATAAACGACTTAAACGTAATAATTAAATAAACGACTTAAACGTCACCAGTAGGGTATGTACTGGAAGTGGAATAAGTCAAACCAAACAGAAGATGGTGTGTGAGAAATACTTGGAGGAGCAATCAAATGGAAAACTGCTAGACCCAATGATGAGAAGGTGCCAGCTTCATTAGAAAGGTGTTAATGCTGGCTGGAAACGTTCAGAGATAATTGTGCTGTTTGCAAGACGTGTGAAAGGGAGTGTCTCACACTTAAGTGCTTTTCCTCAGAATCAGCTCAGTGTTATAGATCCCACAAAATTACAATCCCACACACTTACTAGTTTTTCCCCCTCGCTGCCTTCCTTACCAGTAGTTTAAATACCAGGGAAGCCTTTTGAATGTGCACTTTCTGCTTTAGCAGTAGCTTTTTAAGTCGGCTGCACTTGATAATGTGTGTGAGTGTGTGACAATCTGATTGTCACGCACATGAAGTCTGAAGTCTGGCATGGGAGACTATTTGGGCTGTATTCATACTAATCCATCCATCAATTTTCTTAACAGCTTATGCAACTTTGGGGTCACGGGGGGTGACACATTCATTTTTAAAAGGGTGGTTTAGAGAAATATCTCTATCCAGAGGAGCATTTTGGCACAGTTTCAGAAATGACCTCCATCTACACAGTGCCCTTCAAATGCCAGTACTATTTGAAGCCGTAACTGTGAATTTTCAGTCCAACACACGAGCAAGTTGGTCAGAAATACCATTCCTTTCTTTTTCGAATTAGCTATAGAGAATTTTTTAAGTCAGTGAAGGGTCTAACGGATTGTTCTTTAGGGTTTTTGTTTGTTTGTCTTGGTTAGTGGCAGTGTTAAGTGGCATTTAGTGACTGTGTGGCTGGGTGATCTGGAGAATGTAACCCCATAGCTGACCAGTCACTGAGCTCTGGCCTCTTGGCAAGTGCCGGTCATTCTCGGGGGCTCACTTCATGGAGTCTGGCTGATAGTGGTCAGATAAAACGACGTCAGGCTGTCTGGGCAGCTTGTGTATTGTTCAGCTCTAGGGAAACTAGGGGGCCCTGTTCTGTTCACCTGAGGAAACAAACAGCAGCCTTAAAGCCTTTCCTCCTTCTCACCAACTCTTGGTCTTGTTTCGGACAACCTAACAGTTGTACCTGAATCTTCAACTCATTATATTTAAATGAAATTAACTGATTTTTCAGCATTGGAAAATCTGTGGTGGCCAGCGTATAAATGTATCCATTGGCAGTGGAACAGTTTTCAAAAGGTTCCCAAGCGTGCCACTTAAATATGATAGTTTTCAGAGGCTTCTTTTCTTGTATGCCCACCAAAAATGAAGGTTTATGGATGCACAGATCCAACTTTTCCTGGCTCCGATACGAAACTGATATCTTTGCATGTGGGTATGTACCAATTGAATATCAGTGTTAAATGAATAAGACATCTTCCTTCCTATAAAGAGACTTTTATTTATTAATTGTGTGTAAATAAGCACATTAGGCTCAACTTGCATATCGCTAACATTGTAAAATAAAATGTAACAATTAAATTAGGGCTGTCTTCCTGTCCGCCTATCTTTTTTTTTTTTTAAGGAGTGAGTGTAAAATTGTCCCAAACTTTGGACCTACAATCTCATTGTACATCCTGTATAATGACAATTCCAGGTTTGTTCCCGCTGTCTGCTCTAACCTCGCGAGAACTGCCACCCAAGCTACTGCAGGTGGCAGTTCTCGCGAGGCTAGTGACAGAATTTAGTTTAGAGCAGGAGGAATCATTTTTTTAAATTATTATATTAAAATACGGGAAATCTACGTAAAAATAGTAATACGGGAAGACGGCTGGACGGAGGAGTAAAATACGGGAGTTTCCCGGCCAAAACGAGAGACTTGATAGGTATGCATTTTAAATAACCTTACGCTAAATGTAAAAGCTGATAGTTAAATAATTGTCATTTAATAATTATATGATTCATATTCCAATTACTCGACGAATCGTTTCAATAGTCGATGACTAATCGACTATCAAAATAGTCGTTAGTTGCGGCCCTACCAGCAATATGAATTTGGAAGATAGGATTAATAAATAAGATGGAAGATTGAAATAAGATGAGTAAAAAACTACTAAAAAACCCACAACAGACAGCAAGGGAGAGAAGCCACACCAAGGTGGGACCCAAACCCGCCCATGTGAACAGGAAAAACAAAACGAGGAGAGATAATTTGCCTAATTTATTAGCACTAGTCTAATTTAAGCTAACCAGAGTAGAAGTACAGATACTTTTGTCAAAAATACTCCGGTAAAAGTTGAAGTACTGATTCAACTTCTTTACTTAAGTAAAAGTGAAAAAGTACAGCTTTGAAATGTACTCTAAGAAAGTAAAAGAAGCTCTTTGGAGGACAATTCTTTCCATTTTTGTGCAAAGCTAACCAAACCTTGTTCTATATTAATATAATAATAATAAAAAAATAATATTGGTACATGAGAATACTAATATTATTGAAATCTAAATTCTAATGAATGTACTCCGCTTGAATCGGTTATGTAGGACTAAAGCAGTGAAAGGGAATTCAAAAATAGCTTCTATGTTCTGTTGCGTACATTGTAGAGGGTGATTCGGCTTCCACACCTAAAAACAAAAATGAGTTTAAAGTGGGACTCGGCTGGTTATAGTGGCTCTGCATGTGGAAAAGAATCGCAACTTTCTGTTGTTAGCTCAAGTAGATTATCTGTCTACAAAGCTGACATGTGCTGCTCTGAGGTTTACTGCTCTTTGTGGTTGAACTGAATTCAACAAGATGTAAGGAGATGTTTCAGAAGCTGTCTTTGCTGATTTATGTCCCCTACACACATAGTATGCTGTTTATACCATTTTTATATTAGTGAGTATACAGTTGTTGTAAAGGTTGAATTGAGGGAATGAATTTATCACTGCTACATTTGATGTAACCTAACTCTGTGACCATGACCACCACAGCTGCTGTGCACCAATCCAATACAGGGTTTTACTTTAAATTCACCACAGTACTGCAAACTAACCTGTTTATCCTGCACTAAACTGCAGTATTTTCATGCAAACCATAAATAACGCAAAGTTAGCATACCTTAGTTTGTTTTGCAGGATGTTTCACAATATGAAAGGACACAACTTCATATCATACAGATCCATTCTGATTTTTTAAAAAAATGCTGCAAGCTTTAAATTTCCAGTTTATCAAATGCCACTGAGCAGTCCTTACCTTTAAATATAGCCTCATTTTATTGTGCAATCCTGTCTTAACTTCACTCAGAGATAGAGAAAGATGTAATCTCTCATTTTGGGATAAACAGCAGCTGTACCTTTAGCTAGCAGACACACTGTGTGATAAACTGCACACACACAGTTTGTGTGTTTGCTGATATTTGTTGTGGTGTTAGAAATGTTGCATTTAAAATTGCCTGCCACAACATGTTACTCCATTTATGCTCGCTGCTCTTCCTCTTCTGTAGCGCTAGATAGATGCGGAAGTACCGCGACCACAACTTACGGACATCTGCACTCAGTCCAGCCTATTTTAACCTGAGTACAGTGCTTTAAATGATACCTAAACTGTATATTTTTGCCTCTTTCATCTCTTTGTATGCAATCATTCCTGGTGGAGGATGTACCAATACGATTGACTTTTACATGTTGTTGTTCCCTTCATTTAGGCTCAAACTGGCTTGATGTTTGAAGGAGCAGTGATGTGAAATACTCCCCTTAATCAAAAAGTACAGATATTTGTGCAAAAATGTACGGAGAAAAAGTAAAAAGTTGTTGGAAAAGTAAATGCTCAAGTAAAGTACAGATACCTGAAAATTCTACTTAACTACAGTACAGTACAGTAACAGAGTATTTTTACTTCATTACTTCCACCTCTGAATTGAATATAGCTAACCAGTAGGCTAGTGTGTACTACTCATGTATGCTGTGTTCACTGAAAATGATATTAATGGCGTTGAAGATGACATGCCCACAGGCAGGCAAAGAGTTTTTTAGATATGTAGGCTACAGTCTGCAATGAATTACTAATGTTTGCAGTAATTACAAATGACCGCAAACATACAGAAAAGCCGGCTGAAATATCTTCAAACTGCTGGAAAACAGTCACTAGTTAAAGCATTACAGTGAATACAGACAATTAGAAATCTGGCTTGTGATAGTGAGCTGAGGTTATAATTCGAGTTTTTATATTTCCACATAGCGGCTTCCAAGTCCTTTGTTTTCAAATATCTTGGCCCCCACGCCAGTGTTTTCCTGTGTCTGTGCTTTTCCTGATAGCCATGAAGCGCCTTATTTGCCCGGAGAGTCCGGACCATTTCAGATAATATGAAGTGAGGGGAGGCTGGAAAGGGTTGGAGTAGGGGAGGTGGTCAGAGAGAGAGGGGAGGGGGGTGGGTGGGGGGGGGGGCTCTTATAGCAATCATTTAGTGTGCACAATAATTTGGCTGTCAGAAGCAGCTGGCAGTTTGGTTTGGAACAATATGGGAGTGGAGTGAGAGAGAAGCTAAAAAAAAAATAAAAATCCTGTGAGAGTGTGTATTGGGGGAGGCGGGGGAGTGGTGTGTGTATATGCATATGTGTGTGGAATCAGGTTACACAGTCTGTCATTAACAAGGGAACTGCAGTTATGAGACCAAGATAGACTGCTTCATGTCTGAGCATGAGTCTGAGGCTCATCGCTTTTCCTTGTAGGTGGCTCTCAAGTTGGAGAAGAAAGGGAGGGAGGAAAGCCTGTATGTATGCGTGTGTGTGTGTGTGTGTGTGTGTGTGAGAATATGTGTGTAAACAGGTGGTAGGTGCAGGATAAGGGATCGAAAAGGGGTAGAATCTGGCTTGGAGTGTTGTATCAAAAGTAGCTACCTTCAGCTTTCTTGCGTCACCACTTGTCTATGTGTATGACCTGGGCATGTTTGTCTGCGCTTACGCGAAAGTTTGACTAGCAACAGACCTGGCATCAAACGAGGCAGCCGACTGCAGAGAAACGCAGCATGTGGGTTGAATTTGCTTGTGCTCTATGCTCGTGTCCAGCTCTTTAGAAAGGGGCCTTCTGTCTGCAGTGTTATTTTTAGTCAAAAAATCCTTCAGCCTTTTAATAATCATCAGCCTTATGTAGCCCAAACATATCGCGATGAGAAGAGCTGTCTGGGACTTTTTAGGCTCTGCAGCCTCAGCAGGACATGGGAAGTTAGAGGGGTGAAAAGAGAATAAGATAAAAGACTGTCTGTGCTTCTGCCAGATTTTAGTCTTCCACTGTTTGCTGTTTGGGAGCTTTCTCTTCTCCTCATGTGGTGGCTCTGCACAGACTTATTGATTCCTCCTATTCTGTGTTCAAATGTGGATGAAGACCAGTGGAGACAGAGAGAAGAGAGAGGAGACGAGACACTGCTGTCTCCTCAGATGCGCACACACACCTAGATCTGCAGTGCTCATGGCTCCTCTCTTCTCTCCACACTAACCCCAGACTGCACTGGAGACAGTCTGCAATACACATTTTATGAGCCCTTCAGTCGCTTCAGTGCTCTTGTCTTATCGCTCAGCTGTTAGGGGAGAAAGTTATGGCTTTGTTTTCAGTCTCTGCTTCTCTCTGATCGCGTTCCCTGTCCAGGGCATGGACTCTTATTTGGTGTGGGCACTTTGTCTGTGAATTGAAAATAATCTATGTTTCATCTCTTGGGTCATGGGGTTGTAAACTGAAATGGTTCTGTTATGATGGTAGTACTTCGCTGTTGTAGTTGATGGGGCTTGCTTGAATTCTTATTCCTCATGCTTCAGGCAAATGGGCCATTTATAATATTTAGACGTTCATTGGTTGTGACATCCAAGTAAGGTTCAGCAACATGGCTGAAATCACTATCGCAATATAACAGTGTATTTTTTGCACATGTGCCAAATCCAGGGCTGCTAATTCTAATGAAGATTTTAATTAGCAAGTATTTAATCAGTTAACTAGGGATGCCCCCGTTTCCATTAACCCTTAACAGGAAAAAAAAAACCTACCCAAAAAAACAGTGTTATTGCATGATCATAATTCACCACTGCAGAGTGCTATATGATGATACAGAATTATCACCCATATCTACTTTCAAAAAAACAATTACATCGCATTTATTACTTTATTGTAAAAGTGTCTCAGAAACCATTTCCCGCTGCTCTGATTTCCTTGGATGTCTTTGCTATGGGAAGGCAGGAAACTCAAAGTCATAAAGACTCGATTGGCAGGAGGATGTCACGGGCCCAATCAGTCTCTGTGGGGAGCACAGTGCAATATACACATTCATTGTTTATGTTACAAGCTGTTTGCTCAGTGATTATCACAGTGGTGTGATGAATGGTCTGTTCCATGTATAGCTGGTCGCTCACTGTGCATTATCATGTTATCTGTCTGACTCCAGTCTTTAAAGTGCACAGTGGTCAGCTGAATATTCCCGTAGCTTAAGGTAGGTGCACCCATTGTTCTTTGGTCTGTTTGCCTGCCTGACTTGTTTTACAAGAAACAAAATTGGTGTGAGGGGTGTACCTTGATACAAATCAAAGAGAGAAATGTTGCCCCAGGGTTGTAACCTTTGTAAGATGGTCATTTGGAGCGAGAATGTTTGTTCATTCCTCCGTTGGCAAACGTGGCCGAGGGCCATAAAGTCTGTTTGAACTGGTTTCTTCAAATGTTTTGATGCTGTGTGAAAATGAGTGTCTAATTGCTATGGTGACTGTTGCGTAGAAGACTCGTTAACAATGTCATCGCGACGCTGTAAAGCACTTAAATTTGTCTCACCCCGTACATCACACATCGCAAAGCCATAATAGAACCATAAAACTAGTCTGTGAAAACATTTAATTTTATACTTAAGCTTTGTTGTTTTTGTGCATAATTTCCACTCCTTGCTACATTTGAAAAAAGACAAAAGAGAGGTGATTTTTTTTCCCCCATGTGTGAGAATGACTGTAATGTAGAAATGTGACACTTTTTGTTTACATTGTCAGTATGCTGTACTCTCCCAGTCTTTGTGTCATGTATGTTATCTATCTCTCTCTAACATCTCGCTAACATTGCCTCGGGTCTTTTCTTCAAATAAATGAAATTTCATTGTGAAGTATTAGAAACGGACCATAATGAAAATGTCATCTGTTTTTCTGTTTTGTAAACAAAGAAAATTTACCTTCTTTTTTTTATATCATAGATAATCTTGAAATGCAGTATGACCAAAATTTGTTATTCATTATGACCCAAAATGAGTGGTGAGGCCTTAAACTATCAGAACAGTATTTACAGAGGTCAAGTCAAAAAAGCCATTTTCCCATAGACTTCAATAGGACTGCAAGTCTTTCTGCAATAACAGCAATCAGCATCTGTTGGTGTACAGGTTTAAGGCACTTCAGTATTAGATTAGTTCTTCCAAACTGGAAGCTGCATCCATGTGTTATACTTTCTGTGAACTACAGTTACAGCTGATTTATTTATTTATTAACTATTTTGATTGACCGTGCAAGTACATGCGAAGATTCATATTTAGAAGATAAGATTAAGTTATTACACACTCAGGAAAGTGTTGCAATGTGTGTCACAGCGGTCATCTGTCAGACTTGTAGCTTACATCTTGTGTGTTTTTATCATCTTCTTTCAAGAAATCTGGGGACAAATTGCCTCCACCCCCCTCAATATTTGGAACAAATGGCACCAGCTTCCAAGCCCCCAGTGCAAATCTATTTCTGAAAAACCGAGATAAAATATCTTATTACTTTATCAGTTTTTACTCCCAGAATCTTTTGCAGCAAACATCAGTTTCCTTTCAAAACAAAGTCTCAAACTCGGGTAAATTGTGAGCTGTCGGGTAATGTTTTCTGAGTTTTGAAGATTGCTTGCTCATTTGCTAACTAATATGTTAAAATAATGTCATTTCAATTTGGAATGTGTGATTCTTAAAAAAATGATACGTGACATTTTTAATGTGATGAAATTTTTCTCTAACATGAACAAGTAGCTTTTTTTCCCTCCTGCTAATTCCACCTCCATTCATTCTTACGCCTACCCACTGTACACATATTGAGATTTTTTTCTTTCTTCTTGCTTTAAGCCCTGAGAGGTGGAGGGTGGGATGGGACACATCAGGAATAAAACTATTTTTGTAATTATATTTGGTCTAGGCCCAGTACCAGGGTGTGGGTGTGAGTGTCTGCGTGCACCTTAAGTAGCACCATATCCACAGAACAAAAACTTGCTATGCTGTTGCCTATCACAATTAATGTGTGAGGGAAACATTGGGCAAAGGGAGGGGGGCATTTGCATTTGATTACATTCCTCACATTGTAAAAGAGGCCGGCTGCTGAGATACTGTACGAGCCTGAGAGATGGAGGGAATGGGGTACTGCAGATTCCAGGGGACCTCAGAAGTCTTTTCATCTCCCATGTTGATGAGACCCCCGGACAAAGATGAGTGTTTCTAAAGGTTAATTCAGCTCAGCTCAATTCAATTCAGTTTTATTTGAACTGAATCAAATTCATGTAGAGGTTCAAAGGGTTTCACAGGCATAAAAACATATTAAGGCATAAAAACATTAAGAAGCTTTGCTTTCCTTTCCAGTTACCACGGTGAAACAGCGTTCACACTAAGTAGCAGCACAGAATACTTTGCTGTACACTGGTCAACCAAGGGCACTCTGGAGTGTGAGATTGTGAGCATTTGAAGTTTGGCATCTGCAAAAAAAGCTCTTATATGCTGGTAGTAGTAGGATACCAGGCATACTGTAGCTTGGTTCAGGCTTTCTGCAAGACCAGCTTGGTAGCTAGCCTAAATGATATTTAGTCGAGTAATTATGCACAGAATACAAAATTTTTATGTGTTGTGGCTTCAGCAGTGTGCTTTATAGCAAGTGGAAAGGTGGCGACAGAGAAAGGAAGCTGAGTTGGGGTTGTGACTGACTCGATGACTCAGAGGGAGCTGCCTTACTTAAGGCCAAAGCTTGCAAGTTGGGGACATGTCTCAGCGTTTTTTCTTTATCTGTTTATATCACAGACCTACATTTCATCAGACTTCCATCACATGCTGATGCATTCTAGAATTGCTGTTTCACTGCCCAGCACAGATTTTCTATCAAGATTTTATTAGACCCATCTTGCTCAGTGTGATATGCTATGAACCTGTAAGATTCTTAATATTGCTGTGTTAGTAGAGGCTAAACTACACAACAAGCTTTCCTGTCTGTTGCGGTGGAGGTGACACATTGTCAGGCCAGCGTGTCCTCAGATTTTATAATTTTGGGACAAATGTTAATTTTCCGTGTTCAGTGTGCTTTATGGAAAGTGTTGTTGCATATTGCAAGAAAGTCTTTTACTTTGGAAATTTGGCTACGGTTTCTTTCTAGACTCTAAATTAAATTCAGCACTGATGTTGGAGTCATTTAGTGTGCACTCTTCTCTTTAAATTAAATTTATAAATTTACCTTCTACTCAGTTTGTAAAAACTGAAGAAAGTGAGTGTGCGTTCCACTCATAACCTTTTAAGATTTTAAGTTAAGCTTGTGCAGTCTTGTATCTTACCTTTAGTCATTTCGAGTGTTTTATTTTTCTAACCAGAGAGTGGTTTAAGACTGAGGTGAGCGTGTTGACTTTCCAAGCTGTTGTGTGAATGTGAATGTGGGCTGCTGCAAAGAGGATGATTTTTTTTTGCCCTCAGGTCTGTATTACACCCACATCCACCTAGGAGCGAACCATCTGCGTGTCCCTGATGGCATGCTGGCACTTTGGCTGTCTGGGTATGGGTCAGCAAAGACGGACAGGGACACGAACAGCAGGATCTGCATTGCCCCACTCTTTGCATGTTTCTTCTCTCGCCACCCTGCAGTTTGCTGCAGTTTCCTCGGTGCCCAGGCTATTTGTGCCATGGTAACTATGCCAGCCTGCCAGCTCAGACACAGATTCCACCTCTCGTCTCCCTCTTTGCCAGCATGATGACTCAGCAGCTCCTGCAGGGCTTCAGCCTCCTCCCTCCTCAACCTCAGTGATACACCATGCTCATCAGACAAAGTAGTGTTTTGTCATCCTCTTCTTTAGCTGACCTGAATATAAAACACACCAAAATAATAAAGCATCCAACTAGACTAATATGTGTCTTGTTGACGTAATTTTCAACAGATCCATTTTAAAATGCCACAATTATTTATAGTTGACAATAACATGATGGATTTATTCCTATTTAAACTCCTCAAATTTTTAAAATCACAGCTGCCTACATGCCAGTTGGTCCGATGGCACCAATAACAGCATGTGAGTGGCATTTTTAATTATCACTATCTAATCACTTTAAGCTCTGCTCAACTTCTTAGAGTAATGATTATCAAGATGGCCCCCTGGAGTGGGATCACTGGAAAGAGTCTGGGAAGGAACCGTGGCATCATAAAATGGCAGCGATGACATGTAGGATCACTTTCAAGTCTCTCTAGTAGCACTCGGCAGGAGTCTACCCTAACATACTTCTCACTGGGCCATGTCTTTTTCAGCTGTTTATCTTGGGTTGTACAAACTGAGGCCTGCTTGTGTTAAGCTAAATGTCGTCTTTATGTTTGCGTATACAAGGTCAGTACCTACGTAACTCAGAGAATCTGAATTCCTCAGAGAACTTCTCTGGAAAAAAGTATAGATAAGTATAGATTATTTCCTTAAGCAAAAGAAAAAATGTGTCCTCCATTTAGAATTGAGGTATTACCACCTGAATGTGCCTTAGAAAACTGAACCCAAAAGTACTGTATAACTGAACTGCAAATACCTCAACATTTGACTCAAATTCTCCCACTGCACTAAAGGAGCTCAGAACTCAAATGTCATCCAAAGTAAATTGACATTTCACTTTTAAGGTATGCACCATATACATTAGTTTCCTTAAAGTATTTCATGCATGTCAATATCAGGCTACCTTTCTCAAGCTCAAAACATTTTCCTCTGACTTGTAGTGTTTTAAGGCTTATTGCAATATTGGCTCCAACCACAATAAACATGGGGAAAATATATCTTAAGTTAAAATAAGCATGTGGTGTTCATACCAGTTTCCTATTACATCACCACATCAGAGGACATAGGAAGAGGGAATAAGAGGAAAGATGGGGGTTGAGACAGAGTGGGGGAACGAGAGCACACCCTTGGCAGGATGTCAGCTCTGTGAGCACACACTACACAACACTGCCAGAGAATTCAATACGCAGGGGTAGATGCAGCGCGCACACACACACTACGACAAAATTGTCTGCTCAGATCAGTTTTGCAGATGCTAGCTCTGCTTCTTTACTTCCTAAGAATCCCTTCTGAGGTTTCCAATATCAGGACTGGTTCTGGCTCTGTATTTATGAAGCAAAGCTGTTAGCTAGCTTTATGATCTGCTACCAACTAGCCATGTCCTATTCATAAGTGGGAAATGGCTTGTTTACTGTGGTTCTGCAACATAAATATTGTTATTAATGCGTAATGTACACTTTGTAGTCACACGAATGCATACTGTACTGTTCAACACTGGTTATCAAGTCTGACCATGTCCCTCCTGAGGTTTTTATAAGCACAGACCAAAATATTTGCTGTGTACCTAACAGCAGACACGTAGACTATAGACTGTTTGTAAGTCAGCAAGTGCCTCATTCCTTATAGCTTATTTGAGACAAAGTGTTTGAGTAGGCGAGATGAACTGAGACAGAGATAATTTCATTGCCCCGTTGAGGCTCTTTTGGCAGTAAATATAAACAAAAATGCAGCAAATCATTTGCCTACACTAATTGATGCCATTAAGCAGAGCGTCATGACATGCTCTACTTAGTTAATTGAGGTTAGTTATTGATCTGTTAACAGTGTATGAGTCAGCATGTTGTGCTTGATATCTTTTTTTTTTCCGCCCTTAAATGAGTCATATGAGTCAATATATCACGATAATGAGGAACACTCGTGTCTATTTTATTGGGCCTGCGGCTTTTGCCTTCTACACCTTTGTTTATCTCTTTGTCCTCTTTCCACTGGCTTTCTAGCTCCATCACAGCTCAGCCCACCCCACCTACCACACCCTTCCAACAGCATGGCGCCCTTCTTCTCACTGTCCCTCTGGGTGCTGACACTAGACACCTCCTCGTCTCGCTCCCACCCCCACTCCCCTTTTAGCCTAACGGAGTGTTGCGGCCCACTGTGACCCACATCTCTCTCACACGCTTGCCCTGTTCTTTGCCCTTCTCTGACCCACTGTCCCCCAGTTGCCCCTGGGCCATTCCTCCCTTGTCTCCTCATGCCCACTTGGCCGTGCTCTGCCTCCGTTGCTGTTCCCTTCTCCTCGCCAGTCCAAGGGGAGCAGACAGAGCTCCTGATTATCTCTGTGTGGCAGCCTCTGTTTTGTGCGCTGATTAAAGGAGCAGCATGTGGTCTATGTGTGAGCGGCCTGTGCAGACGCCGCCGTTGGCCTAATGCTAACATTACGTGCTTAATCATTTATGTCTGGGAGACGGGCACAAAAGCTTGGAGGGGTTGGGGGTGTTGGGGTATTTATCAGCGGCACAGATGCACTCAGGCGCAAACGCACATGCTGCCAAGAAAACGTTCCCGGTGTTTGGTATAGCATAAACAGGGCACGCTCCAAGCTATGTGTCTGCACCAAACATGCATATCTTTATAAAATGGTTATTTTGGAGTTTGCAGTGCAAGATAAACAGGTGCAGTGTTAAAAAAAAAATCTGTCAAAATAACCCCACAACTGCATAGCGTATGTGAAGGTTCCTACAAATGCATTAAATATTGAACGATTAGACTGTCACCAGGCCTCTATAAACGATAGTATTCGGGCACCCACACTGTCCTCCTCTCTTCTTTCTCCTCCTCCTCCTCCCCCCCTTCCTTCTTTAAGAAATATGAAAAAAGCATACACTTTTCTGTCTCCTGTCATTCTCTCAGCATCTTCATAGCTGTTATCAGAAGTCCTTCAGTCACATCTCTGCTAATATAAACCGCAGGGAAAAAGCTTTTACTGCCCCCACAGCAGCACGTCTCACACTCTCCACATTCAAGGAGTCAGGAGCTATATGTGCTTCTTGAAAGCTAATTATGTGTGAAACATTTATAATTAATTGTTTCTGAAGCAATTTTTCTGACCCAGGATTTATTTATCTTGAGGGGACGGATGCAAAAACTGACTGTAACGCACTGCACTGTGCACGCAACGCTGTAGGATGGCTGCAGTTGATTTTGAATGTGAGCTTGTCATGTTTGTGACCAAGCATTTTAGTTCATTAACAGAACAAAGATCTAAGCTTGGTTTAAAGGTATATGCTCTACAGACAATGTGTGTGTAATTAAAAACATTTATGAGACTGAAGCTTTAATTTAGCTACATTAATCTAAGCTTGGGGGTGGGAGCGTTGTTTGTTCGACCCAGGTTTAGATACCTGAAATGGCAGCAGTACCATTGTAACTGGCATATCCTACACGTTTGCCTGTATGTGGGCAGCTTTTTTTGGGACAAAGAGAAATTTTCAAGAAATTCAGGGTGTGTTGCCAGTAGTTATTCTGCCCCCCCCACACACACACACTTTAATCATATGCTGTTTGATACCTTTGTTTCTCAGTGGAGAGAGGTGTTAAAGAAAAGAGCCAAGCACTCGCTCTCTCCCCCTTTGATTTCCCTCCTACAGCACATACAACGCATACCTCCAAATCACGTAATACCCACTCACAAAAATCCAGTTACTTCTCCACAAAAAAGCAAAATCAGGGCTTCCTCCACACAGACATGGCTGTCAAAGATAGATGATGAAATGTGTTTTGTTAAATGTGCGCCTTTGTGTGCATGCAGATTCATCATCAAAACCCTGCAGGGGCTTCATGCAGCAGCTAGGACAAAAGTGGGCACACATAGCTAGGCGATGCACACAAAGACCTCTCAACAGTTTGGCATTGGAGGAATGTGGCATTTACTCCAGTTTGATATGTAACAGCAGTAATGAAGTTACAGCAGGCAACATTATCTTCATTGTGAGGCCGGTCCTTTCACGGTGCTTACCCTACAGACAGCACGGTTGGGTAATTGGTTGAGTTCATTTTCCTTTTTTGATTGGCACAGTTTTTTGTATGTTTTTAACATGAAATTTTTGATTATCATCCCTGAGAATTCAGCTCAGTAAATAATTGTCTTATAAAACACAAATTCTTAATACATACGAAGGTTGGGTATCCTCCAAAAAACAGAATAAAAGTTGGATGTATTGACTTAATGTCTTATTTAACATGGCCTGAAATAAGTCACTGAGCACATAAACTCATCAAGCAAGCGTTTACTGAGGTCAGAGCTGAGGACCGTTTCCTCATCGTGTTCTTAAGGACCAGAAGTCCTTTTTTGCAACCACAAATATCGTCCCCTGGTGACCTGTAAACATAGTGCAGGTTTATGGCACCGCTGTGTTGATCTCTATGCTCCTTCATTTTTCTTGCTTTAAGCTACAGAGTGGAGAGTTGTCCACAGACAATGATGCGCATTGTCACAACTATTGTGCTGTGGAAAACTGTCTCTGGATCAAAGCAGCAGTGGCAAAGTCTCCATTCATGACAACTTTCTGAGCTAACAAGCTTTCCTCAAGCCCATGCTAAGTCAGCTTGATGCATGTTGCCAGTGTTTCTCCAAAAATGCTGTATACACACACACACACACACACACGCACACACACACAGATATACAACTCAACTGGTGGTGGCTTGTTGGACACTTGACATATCACCCAACCCTACCAGAAGGTTTGTCCGACTTTATGCCTCCTTCAGATAGGGTTATTTCCACCCAGCTCATCTTTGTGACCTTCATGTTTCTGCATACAAAGTAAAGACTTCACAGAACAAGTTCTGAGCCCACCAGCAGAGTCCATTCGTCACGCCACACAGTAAGGGTTCTAGCCTTGACACCTCAGGACCTTAAAAAAGGAGAAATACCATAAAATTCCTTTAAATAATAGATACTACCCCAAGACGGGCTTCTACTGTATGCCATGGTTGTTTTTTTTACTATTTGACAACAAAATTGTTGTTGTATCAGTGCACTGACTTTAGTTTGCATAAGAAATTCATTTGTTTCCCCTTTTTTTTCTTTCTTTTCTTCGAGCCTGCCAGCTGGAAATGTAACTGATGAAGCAGAGGAGGAGGAGGAGGAGGCCTGACAGCTCAGCTGGTTGCACTTTCTTAGTTAAAGTGCAAGACAAGTGCAAAGTAAACTTAAAAAAGCAGATATTAAGAGCGCGCCTGCTGCCGACACTGCCGGGGTATCATGAAAACTTTGCTGTTTTGACATGTTGTTGTGAATAACTCAAAAACACTTGAAATGCCATGCTGGCACCCCTCCCCCACCGCCTCCCCCAACTGAATAGAAGTTTGAATAACAAGAGTTTTCTTGAAATTTTGAAATCAAATATTGTGCTTTGATATCAGAAAAAAAAAGAGAAAGTTAACCCATCAACAACAAGCTGAGCAATCCTGCAAACTTTAAGGGCAAATATTGGCACCAGGTAGTTGCAGAGGTGAAACATCCCAAGTGATCACACATTGTCTAATGACACATCACGTGTGTCAACACATTGATGCCAAACACACGCTACTATTAATGTAACAACTGTTTTGTTTGTTTCTCCTCTAAACTCTATTTATTCTGAACCGAGCTGAATAGCGCGGCCTTATCCGTGTAGGACAAACTGAGGCTTTCACTAATGCGATGTTGTGTCACATGTGCACAATTTCTGTTGAACGGAGCTGAAAAATAAATATGGCCTCAAAAGAAAATGCAGACAATTTTTATGCAAATGGCGCTAATGAAATTGGATTAGCTCTCAGTGAAATCTGAGCGCTTCTGCTTGTAAATACACATACTGTACACACATAGAATTTAGCAGCACTGGTGTGTTTTTTCCCCCTTGTTGTTTTTAACAGAGAAAAACACACAAAAACGACATATTAATTTTATGCTTTTGGAAGCAGCCTTTTCTCACTGAGTAATTACAGCATTTCAAACCAGGTGCAACACAGATTAGGTTTCTTGTTTCTGTTCAAATGATTCGAAAAAAGGATTTTGATACTTATGCTGGTGGTGAAGTGAGGACAACTGCAAATATTTCACTACTGTTTCCTGCTGCAACTTGTGCGCCATAAACCAATAGACTGCAAACTGAAATCTTACCAGCTTTTCTCATTCCATTAAAAAGTATTTGATCTTCCTTTGGGTTCATTTTCCCCACTCAAGTCAGTCAATACACTGTTTGAAAGCTTCCACACTTTTCTGCTTCAGTGCGGCATAAACTGTCTTCCCTCTGAAGACATTTTGTAACAATGGGCAGATGTCAGGTGCCTCAGCGGACTAATCGGATCATTTAAAAAAGGTTTTCCTGCACAGAGACGCATTTTGAAGTGTCGTTTGCTAGTTTTCTGAGTTATCTTAAGATAATTGCTTTAATAGGGTAGAAATTTACTGAACGCTTCATTGAATACACCTTGTTAGCACTGGGTCCACTTTGGCCTTCAGGATTGCCTAAATTCTGTGTGGCATAAACTCAACAAGGTGCTGGAAACAATCCTCAGAGATTTTGGCCCATATTGGCATGACAGCATCACTCATTACACCAGAACCACCAGCATGAACTGCTGATGCAAGACAGGATGGATTTATGCTTTCATATTGTTTACACCCAATTCTGACCCCACCATCAGAAAGTTGCAGCAGAAACTGAGACTCATCAGACCAAGAAATGTTTTTCTAATTTTCTGCAGGTCATTGTGGTGACGTCTGTAAATTGGACTCTATTTCCTGTTCTTGACTGATAGGAGTGGCACCCGGTCAAGGTATGCTCTTCTGCATGTCTTTGTTTCAACAAAAACTGTTGTGTTGCTTTTTTATCAGCTGGACGCAATCTGGCCATTCTCCTCTGACCTCTGGCATCAACAAATAATTTTCAATCAGAGAACAGCAGCTCACTGGATATTTGATCTTTTTTTGATCTGTCACCAGCTGTGATTGTGTGATTGTGACCATGTCTACATCCTTGAATGCATTGCGTTGTTACTTTATAACTGGCTGTTTCAATATTTGTGTAAACAAGCGCTTAAACAGGTGTGCCCAATGAAATGGCTGCTGACTGCATATCTTTTGAATGTGCAAAGAGCCTAAAGCATAAACTAACATCTTACTGAAACACTTGTGAGTTATTAAAGTCCAGCGGTTCATAAATTAATGGAAATTAATTCACCGTGCCTCC